>WAAE01008554.1:0-48229 GCA_013400495.1 Nicator chloris
TGTTTTTTGTTAAGTTTTTTTTTATAATTTTTATGTTTTTGTTGAAGTTTTTGGAGTTTTTTTTTTTTAATGCCACTTACTTGCCATAACCCTATGATTCATTATGAATAATGCCTTCCTAGTAAAAATGCCTTTATGGCTGCAACACTTTCTTTATAATCCCCAGTTTCTTTCTTTGGTTTGAACATGCAGGTTTCAGAGATCCACCCGAGAAGATGGATACAGCAGTGCAGTGCTGCAGTTCAATTTTGGGTTTTGCCTTCACTGGTGAGTGAAAACCACATTCCTCCTGTGTGGGACAGCCTGCTCACGGGTGCTGGTGCTGGCAGCTGGGATGCAGTGCAGCAATGTCTGTGTTTCTCTGCCATAATTCATGTGTTGTGATTGTAGAGAAGGCCATGTAGAACACAACTGAGAGTGGTTTGGAAGATTTTTTTAAATCTAACTTCTCATGTGCTGTTTTGTGTTTCTTTTGCCCTTGTTCTGTCGGTGGCTTGGGGCTGTGTTATTCCTGTGATTTTGGTGGAAGAATTCTGTTATTGTTGTTGTGGATCAGGAATACCCTGTGACCATAATTTCTGGCTCTTTGCCACAGACCAAACCATGCATTTTTTAATATACTGAGCTGCTGGAAATTAATAGAAATACTTCTTAAAAATTGTCATGTTTTGCTCTGATTTTTTTTTAATTACTATTTTTTAATGATTCCTCAATCTGCTTTTCCTTAACATGGACTAGGTTGTCTTGCAATAAAAAAATCCTGATTTTTAAAGAAAAGTACTTCTGGCCCTTCTAAGCTATTTCTCAGTGGAATCCTGCTGGGTTGTATAAGCTGAGTAACTAGATTTAGGGATCTGTGCTATTAGAAGAACAAAGGTTAAAATATATGTGTATATGGAAGTGATGGGAAAACTTAGAATAGTTTTATAGATGCACCTGAGACATGATGCAGATCACTTTAGATTTAATAAAACTCTCTTGAACAATTATTTTCTGTTCTCTTGTAATAATAATCCTGGAGATCAGGTAGTGGTGAAGCTTGGGAGCACTGGGACAAGTACTGAGTAAAACCATGGTGACCCACTGCTCACATGGGTGTGCCCAGGGAGGCAGCATCCACTGGCAGCAATTCTGTACAATCCTAGAAATACCTGCTTTTCCCTTGTGTTTGACAGCCAAGGTATGTGGAGCATGTAGCACCCTGTACAGATATTAGATAGTTTAAATCAGGGAATGTGTCCTGCACTCCTTTCCTGATTTTCCCTCTATGATCCAGGAGAGTAATTTGCTTTATATCTTTGAATTATTCTGGATCCAAGTAGAAGTTGAAGGTGCTCCGTAATCTCTGACTTTTGAAGGTGTGACTTTGCTGTTATTAACTCAGGGCACTGAAGGTGGCTCTGTATCTAACTTCTAATCAAAACCAAATCTGCTTCACCTTCGCTGTGATAAGCCTGGGGTTTGACTTTGTGTGAGCTCCTCGGTGATTTGTGAGTGATAGACAGCATGAGAAATCCTTTTTCTGGACAGAGGGCAGGCAGACCTCAGATATTTGCTCAGCTTGTGAGATTTACTTAAATTTCAAACAGCCAGGAAGAATATCAGCTCAAGAAACTCTTACTGTTGAGAAGAGATTTTGGAAGATGTTGAAATAAACGTGTTAAAAGGCTCTGACTTGGCATTTGGGGATAGACCTAACTGAGATAGAGATGTATAAACCTCCTTTCCTGCCCAACAACATCAAGAATAAATTGCATATCAGTCCTAGGGCATCACCTGGGTTCATCTGGGTTCCCCAGGTTTGCAGTCACACCAGGTTAAGTTCATGTACAAACACATTCCTGCAGCAAGGAGATGTGTGTGTCTCTCCCAGACACAAAGTGAGGTTCAGTGTGCTAATAAATGGCCTTGATGGGCACCTGAGAGCCATCCCTGGTTTAGTTACACAGCCCTGCCAGTGCTACAGGGACAAACACCTCACAACCACGTGGGGTTTGGTCAGTTTGCCCAAGGTGTCGAGTCAGACTCCCTTTTTTCCCTCGTGGCACTGGTTGAAGTGCACAAGCAGCCAAAAAACCTCTGGGAGACCCTGTCCTGCACTGGGAGGAGTCACAGTGGGGTGGTGAGTGGTTTCACCACTGAGCTGCTCCACTGATGCCTGGGGAAAGCTGACCTGGAACAGAGACTGCACAGAGATGGAGAATAAAGCAGATATTTATTAAAAGGCCTCTAGGATACACCTTGGGCAGGACAAGAGCCTGGCCAGGGCTGCACCCAAGGTGGACCCAAAATGGTCACAGAATGGACCAGGTCTGACACTTTGATAAGTTTTGGTCCATTTGCATATTGGGGTTTAATTGTCCAATTCCAGCTTCAGGTTATGCAGTCCCATCCCTCTTGTTTTCTCTCTTCAGCCCACCCTTGTTTGTGCTTTTGGGCCTGAAAACTTGTCCCAGTTGTCCTTGGTATGCAGCAGGAGAAGGATTTGTTTTGTGTCCCTGCTGTGTGCAGAGAGCTGAGTGACACTGAGTGTGAGCTCAGAGCTGAGTGACACTGAGTGTGAGCTCAGAACTGCACCCTGGGCAGCACAGAGCCTGAAAAACATGAAAGCTCAAGCTCAAGGCATCAGCACAGGAGCAGATTTCAGCCAGTCTGTGCAGGCAGGTCAGTTCAGGGTGTGAGGGTGTTTTCCTGCTTGGGAAGTCCCACCCCTCCAGTGGAGACATCAATTAAAGATCACTGTTAGTTATGCTTGGAGATGACTCCAGAACATTTTCTGTGTGCTTAAAAGAGAAGAATCTTTTGCTTCACAGCCACTCTGTTTCTGGGACCTCTTTCAGGTGTGTTCCTGATTCCAGGCATTTCCTCACAATCCCACTGGGTGCTATGGAAGGTAACTAAGGAAGCATCCAGATTAATTATTTTTTTGCTCAGGCATGAGTAAAATAACTCAGTTGACCATCACAGTTAGCTCAGCCTCCTGTTCCTCTTGAGATTTTTTGGTAGCCTCTCTCCCACCCCATTTCTGTGATTTCTTACATCATATATTGCTGAACTCAAAAAAACTTCTGACTATGCAAGGAAAAAGAATACCCCAAACTGCAGAGGATGGAATGCTTCTGATTTTTAATGCATTCATGGGCAGCTCTGTTTTCGAGTCTCACTTGACCCTGAGGGGTGCAGGTGCCATTTCCAGCCCTGCCAGTGTTTGCCTTCCACTCGTGGGAGACATTTCAGCATCACCTGGTGCTGCTGAGGTGCATTTTTTGGGGATTCTGCATTGCTGTGTAATGCAGCCATGCCTGAGCACCCCTGCACCTGGTCACTGAGGAACCAGAGCACACCTCTGGGTGCAGAGATGCTCAGCTGGAGGCAGAGGGATGCACAAGGCTCAAGTGTTTCCTGTGGAACACTTGAGGACCATTTCTAGTGCCAAGACTTGCCAGGCAGCTGTGCCAGGTTCTGTTTCTGTGCTGTAGCAGAGTTCTGCAAACAGAAAGCCATTTTTCACAGTCTCTACCAGGAGTTTGTACTTGGCAACAGCTCTTTATTTCAGTTTTATTACAGCTTTCAGTGATTTAAAAAAAAAAGTCACTGAAAACATGAAAATTAGAGTTCCTCACAGGTGACTTGAATTCTGCCAGCTCCCTAAGTAACTTAGAAAAAAACAACCCAGTATTTTTCCTCCTCTTTTAGAGAGAATTATGCAGGATATTTAGATCCTTTTTAGGGAGTTATCAAAAGCTGAAATTTAGAATTTATCAACTCATTAGTTTCAGCTGCAAGTGAAGCCCACCAGATCCCTTCCTTTGTGTATTTGCAGTAGCAGCAGAGACAACATCAGGTGCTGATGGTGACTCTGTTGTTGTAAATCTACTCAGCTGTAAAGGATTGGATTGAATTGAAAGGAACTTCCAGCTGATTTTGTTTTTTAAAGAAAAAATTCCAGCTTTGCCATTTCAGAAAATTGGTTGGAAATTGGAAGTTTTTTTTAAAAAAGGATGAAATCTTTTCCAGTGTTATTTCACAGTTTCAGAAGTTTTTTGTTTTCATATTCTGTGACTGTTTATGGCTGGAGGGGGCAAAATTTGAAATCAGTTTTGGTGTGTTGGCATCCCTAGCTAAGCCCATTTCCAGCTGACTAGCTGAACCTTCCTCCTGTGCAGTTTTGATACCCTTTTTCAATTTGAGGTGTCATCCTCCTACTGCAGAGTTTTATTTTTATGATAAATTGCTAAAAAAGAAAACCATGATTTTGTCCAAGCGATTTTTACATGAACATAATCTGAATTGAAAATCCTCATTTCAGAGCAACTTCTTCAAATATCATCCCATAAAACAAAGCCTTCATTTGAATGAATACTTCAGGTTGGTTTCCAGAGAGTTAAATTTTATCCTATCAGTAGTTTTCCATTACAAGCTACTGCATTTTGAAAACATCACCCAGGGAATGAGAGATGATGAAATGCACACAACAAATAGCAATTCTGTGTTCAATACCCATTAGCTCAGTGCATCAATTCAAGTGTTCATCAGTCTCATGAAGCAGAGACCTTATCTCAGCAGGTTTTATAATTGAAGCTGTCTGTTGTGAGTGAGGGAAAGGGGGATTGCAGAGCATTGTTTTAGATGGAGAAGTGCATCTGAAAGGGTGAAGGGTCTACTGGGAAGTTCTGTGGTCCCCTCTGGAATGTGGGGGAACATCTGTGTGCACTTCACTCTTAGCTGAAATACAGCATCTGGCAAAAGCCAGCTACAAAAGGGCAGAAGAAATTGCTTCCTCCCTTTTGGTTTTCTTTATATGTTAACTTTGAGTTGTACATTTTGCTCCTTGCTGAAACACAGGACTGAGAAACTGAAGGTTTAGAACATGAGGTACTCGATGTTGGTGCTGCAGGTGCTGCCTGCTCAGCCTGGTTTAGACGAGATCAAGAGAAATAACACAATGAAATTCTCTGTGAAAACGTCTCACTGGAATCCAAGGAGCCAAAAACATTTTTGGGCATAATTTCAAATGGTTGTTGTTTAGTTTTGGCTGGTAATTTACCGAAATGAGAGGCAGAAGTGTTCAACAAAGGTTCCACAAATAACTCAGGGTACAAATCTGAATATTACTATTTTGTATTGTGGAAGGAGGAGTGAACAAAGTTAAATCTTCAGAAATACACCCTGTTGTTGGGGGTTAGGTTTCTTTTGTTCCTTTTTCACCTATAGAATTTTCCCCATGAGTTGCCAGGTCACACCAACCACTGGGTACTTTAGAAAACAAAGGAGTGGCCACGCTCAGGGCAAAGAGCATCTGGTTGCTCTGGTCTTGTCTGGGAGTTTCTCTCGAGGGGCAGAGATATGGGGAGAATTGGGCAGGGGCAGGTCCAGTCACTGGGTCTCCTGCTCAGTTTTGGGAGGAGGATGGCTGGAGCTGCTGTTTTGGGGAAAAGGAATTCCCTGCTGCTGTCAGAGCCCAGCTCAGCCCTGTTTTCTCCTGCCCTGGGGTGAGCTTTTGCTTGGAAGAGCAGCCACAGAGCTGGGACCTTATTAACACCATCTCATTGAAAGAGGGACCTGTCCCCATCTGCTTGGCTGCTCTGGGATCTTGGGCTCAGCTCTCCCTGCCCTGCTGCTGATGCCTTGAGTTTGAGCTTTCATGTTTTTCAGGCTCTGTGCTGCCCAGGGTGCAGTTCTGAGCTCACACTCAGTGTCACTCAGCTCTGCACACAGCAGGGACACAAAACAAATCCTTCTCCTGCTGGACACCAAGGACAGCTGGGACAAGTTTTCAGTCCAAAAGCACAAACAGGGCTGGGCTGAAGGGAGAAAACAAGAGGGATGGGACTTCATAACCTGAAGCTGTAACTGGACAATTAAACCCCAATATGCAGATGGACCAAAACTGATAAAAGTGTCAGACCTCGTGGCCAGCTGTCCATTTTGTGACCATTTTGGGTCCACCTTGGGTGTAGCCCTGGCCAGGCTCTTGTCCTGCCCAAGGTATACCTGAAAGGCCTTTCAATAAATATCTACTTTATTCTCCAGCTCTGCCCAGTCTCTGTTCCAGCTCAGCCTTCCCCAGGCATCAGTGGGAGCTGGGCTGCCACCATCCCACTCCTGCCTGCTGGGACATCCTGTGCTTCCAGCCACAGCTCTGGAGCTCCTGGTACAGCTCCTCCACCACCCCAGGACTTATTTTTATTTTTTGTCATTTCCTGCCGACCAGGGGAAGTGCCTGCTGCAGGGAAGGATGGTACTGGGTTGGTTTGGGTTCTGTTTGGTGTTAATGCCATGGTTGTTGTTTGTTTGCTTTATTGTACATACCAGTCAAGAACTGTTTTTCCTATTCTCATATCTTTGCCTGAGAGCCCCTTAATTTCAAAATGATAATAATTCAGAAGCAGGGGATTCACATTTTCCATTCCAAGGGAGGCTCCTGCCTTCCCTAGCAGACACCTGTCTTTCAAACCAAGACATCTATTAAAAAATGCAAACATTTCCCTACCCTCTTGCTTTCCATATCAATCAGAATAAACAAGACAGAAACCCCCCCTTATTTCTTCCATTTTCCTACTAGCAACTGTGAAAAAATTATCCCCCAAATGTTGCCATTCATCACAACATTCGACCATGCAGCAAGGATTCTTTGGGTCAATGAACTGCTCTTGATAACCTCAGTGCAGTCTGCTGTCTGCCAAAATGTCAGCTGAACCTCAGGCAACACCTTTAGCTTTTAGGAGAGGCCCCAAATCCTCTGCTGTGCTGGGTCACACTGCCTTGCAAAGCCAGAGATGTGGGCGTGCTGTATAAGCTGGCTGAGAGCACCAAGCCTCAGACTGATGGGGACTGGGAGCTAAATGTTTTATCACAAGTAAGGGAGAAGAAATGAATAGCAATTCCATCAGGAGTTTATTAAAGCCATCCTTGCTGCTGCAAGCCAAGCCTGCTTGCTGCAATCACAGAATCATGTTCATTTGATATCAATGCAAGGTGAAAACATATTTGTCAGGCTAGGCAGGATTATTAAAGGGGGAAAAAAAGGTCTTGATAGACGTATTTTTCCCCCATATCCACTCACAAAGGAAACAACCCAAAAGCCTCCAGTAATGTTTTTAGGCTCTATACTGGTCCCAGGTGATGCTTTTCTTTGAGATAGTCTTGCAGTGACAGCAAACCTTTAACTGAAACATCTTTCACTGAAGCTTTCCTCATAAAAGGCTGAAAGAGATAACACAGAGAGAAGACAGGCTGTCAGGAAAATGGATGGTGGGAAGGAATCTCAGCCTTTTCCTTTCACCAAGCACAAACAAAGTGCCTGATCAGTTACTTAAACCCATCCCAGTGTTCTAGTGCCCAAAAGTGGCCTGTGCAGAGAAAATGAAATTAATTCCACGTAGCTCTTCCCGCCAGGACGTGGCAGGCCACTCAAACAAAATGCAGTGCTGTGAGGGGCATTTGAAGGTTTAGCTGTGTACAGTTGCCAGAAGGGGGGTTTGTTCTGCCCCTTCAGGGGCCCAGGGAAGGCAGCTATCCAGGAGTTGTGCGCGGTGACGATGGCACACGTGCGGTTGGTGGCGGAGCAGTTTGAAGTGGCACTGAGTGGTGGCACCAGAAAACTGCTGCCTGCTTGGGGCTGGAGGCAGGGCAGAGGAAGAGCACGGTGTGGGCTGTTTCCTGGGTGTTTTGTCGTTGTCCAGGCTGGGTTCTGTGCTGGTGGTTTTGCTCACACAGCGTTTTTCACCTCGCGTTCGGATTTCAGCGCCGCTCTGCTGTGAGTGACGCTGTCCCCTTGTCACTCTTCCCTGAAGGGGACCCCAACCCCAGCCTGCCCTGGTGCTGCTGTTCATGTCAATGCGAGTGAGAAAACCCAAACCAGCCAAAGTTAACAGGCAGAACATGTACAAACCAGCCTGAAAGGCTCCAAGTGAAGCTGCCTGCCTCTGTATGTGCTGTGCCTGTGAGCGCTCCCTGTTTGTTAAATGCTGCTACTTTTAGATAGAAAGAGAAATTGAGCTATGCAGGAGAATAATGGATAAATACTTGCAATAAATAGTCGTGAGTTTGTGCTTGTTTCAGAGTAGAGTCTCCATGTTCTGAGGTACTCTCATACTTTGATTTGTCTGTAACCATTGCCCTTGAAGCCTTGAGTTCAGTGGCTGCTCTCGTGTAAAAGGTCGGTGAGGTTTGGGGGAGGTGAATCTGTAACTCCTCCTTCTGTCACTGTGCTGCTTTTCCATGCTCCTCATTTTCCTGTGTACTTATTTGGCTTCGTTGTTCCTCTCAGGCCTGATTTCCTATGCCAGAGCCTCTGGTTAAATTTTCCTCCGTGTGATTTGTGCATTGGTTTTTTTTGGAAGTGCCTCTCAACAGTCAGAATGTGGGTTTTGCTGTTCCCCTTGCAACAGGCTGCAGGGAAAGCTGAGCCTTCTGCGACCAGGGAATCTGATTGCCACCTTCTCCCCCTTTCCTAAGGCTTCAGTTGTCTGCAGACATGGGTAGGAACAGTGAGCATCACGAGGAGTGGAGAGCAAGCTCTGCAGAGTTTCAGGTTTGTGTGGTGGATCTCAGCTTCAGCACTCAGCAGCTGAATTAAATGAAATCCCTGTTGGTCAGGCTCTGTGCCACAAATCAAGTAACAGCCAGGCTGCAGCAGTCACCCCAAGGTGGAAAGATAGCCCTGGATCTCATTTCTCTTCCAGCTCCTGCTGTCCTGCTTAGAACTCAGGGAAATTGATTTTCCAGCTTAGCCTCCAAGGAGAGAAACTTTTCCAGACTGATACCTCCCAGGCTAGAACAAAGCCCATCGATTCCCAGGAGTAATCCACTCCTGAAAGCAGAGCTGCAGGGTGGCTTTAAGGACATGGGGGCTCTCTGTTCAGGCTCAGACTTCTGGAGCAGGAATAAGCAGCAGAGAGTGTGCGTGGGGGCAGATGGAGGTGTCTGGATGTCACCTAAGTCAGTGTTTTGTCTCCTGCCTTCTCTGCCTTCCTCTTCCTGTTGTTTATCCAATCCACTCCATCAGCCTCAATATGCTGTTTATTTCTAGCTTGTTTGCCCAAAAATACAATTTTTTTACTAGTCCAGGGTGTCAAGGATGGTTTTTCTTAGACCACAGCTGGAGTTCTGACTGAACTAGAATAACATTTCTTTACCTTAGGAGTGGCTTACTATTTATTTACAGTATCTCCTTCTTGATATGGGCAGACAAACTGCTAAATAGGGATCTTTTCCAAGGATGGTAACTTCTTTGCAACTTGTGTCTTACTTTGAGTGATGTGAGCAGTTTAAAGGTGCTTGTGTGAGCAGCTTTTCCAGGCAATGAGGAAAGACTTCTCCAAAGACTGACTGATGCTTGGGATTCAGCCCTGTAGTGTCTCTCTCCTTTGGCCAAAAACCACGGGCCCAGGGCTGGGAGTCTTGCATTGAAGGGAGTATTTTGAGTACAGATCTGTTATTTTTTACTGGATGCATAATCATCAGGAGAATTTGCTATCAGCATGTTCTTGGTTCCTCACCTGAGTATCCAAAGTTCTCTCCTTGCTCTTTCAGCTGGTACAAAGACTTGCCACTGTTTCTCCTGCATTTTCTGATTATTGTTGATTGGCTACGTGCCCCTCACCCCAAGGCAAAATCCATCTGAAAAGTCCCTAGGGAAAAGCTCAGCTCTGCATTGTTACTTACTGGGATTTTGCATCGTCTCAGTGTAAGCATCTCGTGGGCATCGTATGACCCCAACAAAGAAAATATTGCTTTCCTGCAATATACTAAATTAAATTGTTCTAGTCTCAGTGGACTGGATTCTCTGTTACACTCAGCTAAAGATTTGAATTGTTCTACTTTTTCATGGAATATGTAATACTGGATAAGATAAAATATTTTGGTTTTGATCCAAAAAATGAAAAGATAGCAGAACTCTTTCCAAAACAATATAATCATTTTTGCTTGCTTGTCTATTTTTTTTTTTTAATGGGGGACGGGGAGGAATGAGAAAGCAAATCTTGTTCCACCCCTGCTATAAAAAATGTTATCTAAAGATTAAGTCAATTTGTTTGGTTGGGAAAAGATGAGTAAAATATGGTTGCAGGATATACTTACATTTTTTCCATTAAAAATGAATGACTTTCTCTAGGTGTTGATTTTTAAAGACTTCCACATGTTTTTCTGGTCTTGGTAGACCAATTGTTAAATGCATTTGAGAATCTCAACGTTTTCATTTTTAAGGATAAATGTAACTTTTGCCTTGCCCTAGTTAATACTGCAGAGAACTGAAGATATCAGTGCTTGGCTAATGCCAGCATTTTAAATTCCTGCTTGTAGTTGTAGGCTGTTAGTAGTGTAATACCTGTGCAGGAGAAAACCCAGCTAAGGCTGAATTCCTCCAGCTGCTGCCACCTTTACTTAGATATTCTCAGCATCTTATTTCCTTCCATCTAAGCACAGTACTGTAATTGTAGATAATGCAATAATAAAATTAATGGGTAACCATGTGGGAACCATTTCTGCTCAACCACAACCTTCACACACAGTTCTGGTTTTCAGCCCTGTGAGAAGGAGACTTCCTCGTTAGTTACTTTAACAATTCACTTTCCTGTTCATTTTGTGCCGTGCTCCATTCCAGTGAAGGTTGTTTCAGAGTCCAGCACTGCAGAAAAGGAGCCCTGCTGTCTGCAAACCAACCTCTCAAACGTAGCTGGCCTGATGGCTGAGCCCAAGCAGCAAACCTTGGCCCAGCCACTGACCACTGACAGGTTTCACTTGCCCAGGGCAGTGTCTTCTGTAGTTATTATACAATATTCACAGTCCTGTCCCACATTTCCATCATTTATGGGAGGCAAGTGAGGTAGAGCAGGAGCTGGCCTGTGTCTCAGTGTCTCTGCCCCTCACACAAAGTGCCCTGGCACGCTTGTCCTGGCCAGGATGGGCTGGGCTGCCCTCTGTAGCAGCATGACTTTTACAAGGGAGGGATAAGACATCCTCCTGCACTGCTGGAATCTTTGGGGAGGTATTCTCTGAGGAGCAGGAGTAAATGCAGGTCTTTAAGGCAGCCTGTAGCTCCTTCAGCCTTGCCCACTGGCTGTGGGAAATGAGCACGAGGTTCCCTCTGGGCTGTTCAATTTACATCCACTGAGTGTGATTCTCACAGCCCTTCATGGCTGATCTGTATGTGGGCATGGGGCAGCAGTGATTTTTAGGGGAGGGAGCCCTTGTGGAGAGCCAGGGGCAGGGATAAATGCATTTTATGTGAGCACAGCCCAGCACATTCAAAATTAAATCCCTGCCTGTTGAACAGAACAGCATTCAGGCAATGGCTGATCTGTAAGGCCAGGAAGAGATTTTTTTTCTTTCTGATGTTCCCTGTAGCAGGAGGAAAATAACTTTTAACTGGTCAGAGCATGTCCTAGGGAATGCCAGCAGGTTCCACTGTGCAGAGCAGTAAAGGCAGTGTCCCATCTTAATTTTGTGCAGTTGTCAATACATTAAATTTCCCCCAAGTCACTTTGCCCACGACAGCAACTTGTGAGTGAGATCCCCACCTTTAGCTGCACCCACAAGATCTCTCATCTGATTTTTTCCCCTCCCAGCAGAGGAGGAAGGGAGTGCTGGGCAGGGGTCTGGCAGCCAGACAATGCCAACCCCCCACAGATGTGCAGGTTCAAAATTGTTTTATATAACAGTAGTGCTCCTTTGCCTGAGATCCCCTTAGTTGTTTTGTTTTTTTTCTCTTTTACCACTTTAATATTTAACAATACTTCAGTGGCAGCTGCCTCACTGCAAGTGGCTGAACTTTAAAACTTTCCTTGGGAAAAGTTTCCAAACACCACAAATCTTGCCATTGCTGTCATAGTTGATGTGTGAGTTCTCCAGAACTTCCCTGAGAGTATAAATGCTTCAGACAATTGGAAATCTCTAGTCCCCTGGTTCTTCAATTCTGTACTTTTTTTTTGGACAAGACTCAGTGAGATAAAGATGTTCCAGTACATCTCCTGCAGGGGAACTGGAGAAATAACACCAACTTGTTCCAAATAAATTGTCATAAATGATTACTTAGGGGGTGAGAGGAAACAAGTTCACGCTATTTATTGGAAAAATAACAGTATCAAGCAAAAGCACTGAAGGATCATGAGGTTTTGTCACACTGTGAAGGAGAACCAGGGGCTCAGCTGTGTTCATATGTTCAGCCCGTGGCAGATAATCGTTCTGTAATTCTGTGCTGAGTCTGACAGCAGGAAAGTCATCCAGTCTTGATTCCTTCTCCCTTTTATTTGTATGCATCTCTGCCAAGCAAACCCCTTTAAATCACTCCCATTCAGGGAGCACTTCAGCCCAGGGGTCACAGGGGTGTTGTTTAGTCAGGCACACAGAGATGGATTTGAAGCTCCAGTGCAGAGTTTTCCTGAACCCAGACCACAGGCTCACAGCACTCTCCAAATGTGCAATGAGAACACCTGGCAGTGATGTGGTTTTCTGATTCAAATCCTCAGGCTGAGGCTGTCACCCGATTTTTTTTTTTTTAATTAGTTTAAAATCTCAGTCCATGTCCATCACAACTTCAATCTTTCTTCCCCTGCTCAGTCCAGATGGCATCACAGTAATTTTTGTGCTTTATTATGTCAACATCATAATTTCAGGGCATAGAATTCATAAATATTGCCTCGTACCTACAGTTTGAGGTTCCTCAAAAGAAACACGAATTTATCCCCGTTTTTCCTGACGACAGCAGGCATTTTTGGGAGGAATGTTGCCCATCCTTGCATGCTGAGTGTGTGACCACAGCTGGAGGGAGGGTCTGAGATGGGGTTCCTGACCCTCAGCCTGTTCATCTGAGCACCCAAACCTCTGCTATTTCACGTGGTTTCCTTTACTTGCAGCAGAGTGGAGAGTCTGTTGAAGATATTTCCTCATTATGGATGTTGAGAGGGTGTACAGACGTGCTGGAGAATAGCATTTGAGCAGAAAAAGAGTTTTTGCAAGTTGAAATCATAATTTTAAAATTAGCGTGAATTTTGAGAATAGCACCTGCAAGGTGCTGCTCTGTACCACAAAGCAAGAGTGGGAAAATAAATTGGTTATTACCAGCTCTTCAGGAAAGGGTTTTGGTGTTACAGTGGTTTGCAAATTGAATGTGACTGTAGAGTTTTAAATTATTGCAGGAAGAACAGGAGCCCTGCTGGGTTGTATTTGAGAATGACTGCAGCCTAGATGATGTGTAAAATAATGTCCCTGCTTTGCACAGCAGTTGAGCAGTTACGTCTGTCTTGGTGGATTTAAAAAAGGAAAAATAAAAAAAGTCCCATCTGAAAAGAGCTAAAGAGCAAGCCACAAAAGGTTAGAAACCCAGGGATCTTAGGCCTCAGCAACCTGGAATTATTTAGCAGAAGGACATAATTTGTTTTCCATGTGATGGACAGAACAAGAATTGCGAAGCTTAAATTCAAGCAAAAGGGAGGCATCTGATCATTAGCAACCCACTAACGGTAAAACAGCAAAGAAGGTTTTTGAACCTTGTTTCTCAAAGGTTTTAAAGTCAGGTTAGATAAATACCATGTTGGAAGGACTTGGACATGACACACATTTGCCTTGAAATGGGGCTGAAATAATAAATGGCTTCTCAAGACATATTTTCTGAGGCTGTAGAATTCAGTGGGAGCTGCACTGAAATGTAGCAGCTAAGTCAGTAACCCCTGAGCAGAAAAGGAAACACCACATTCTGTTATTTTCACTGCTCTGTCCCCTTCTATATGAAACCCTCCCATCCTCACTTTCTGGCTCCCAGTTTACAGGATGACAGAGGAGTGGTTCCCTTTAGAGCCAATGCTGCTTCCAAGTGACACAAAACTGCACCAGTCTTGTGTCTGCTGCTTGCCAGCATGATGGACAGCCTGCTTTTCCTCCTCACGTGAAAGGAAATGGGTTTAAACGATGGCAAACAAGTGTCAAATAATTCTCTTACCATTAAACAAAGGTTCAAAGATAACAAGATTGATACGAGGAGAAATTCACGTTTCACATCCGACTTCTTGCTCCTGAGAGCGTGCTTAATATAGAGTTAAACTAAATGGAAATAATAAAATATTTGCATAATGGTATTCTGCAGGTCGTTGTTGTTCAGGCTGTTGAAGTCTCCTGGAACACAGGAATACACTGCTTTGTGAACCTGCTATTCCCAATTTTACCAATTCCATCTACACCAGATCTCATTAATACTACCAGCAAGTAGGAGAAACATTGTCTGATGTACTTGGAGATTAATTATGCTGGTGGCAGCCTCTCCTTTATAGGAGAGTTCATTCCAACAACAGCAATTCTTTCTGAGTTTCACTTCAAATGTCATTATGATAGAATGCAATTTTGGGAATAATGCAAATGTGGGTTTCAGTAGCTGGAAGCTGTTTTGTTTTAATGAGGTATGAAGTAACACACCTCACATGCACTGCAGCTTCCACCACTGCCTTGGGAAAGGAATTCAGGGACCATGGATACGATCAAATTTAGCACTGGTGGAATTCACCTAATGCTAAAGCTAAACTTAGGTAAATGCTCTATTTTATTTATGCAGATAACCCCAAAATAGTTTGTTTCTGCCAAATTATACCTTATTAAGGTTCAGTATCTGATTTTATTGTAACTCTGATCCCTATTGTTAACAGGGAAAGCTTGATGTTGTATTTCAGGAAGGAGAAAGCAGAGTTCAATTTCATGTGATCCAAAGCAAACCCTGTCACTCTGCCAGGAAGCTGAAAAAGGAGGGGGTGGTATCTGGAATAGTGGCTGTAATTTTCAGAAACATCTTGCCTGTATCCTGGAATTTTTGCTGTTATGCCCTGCTGTGGAAGACCAGCACACCCTTCTTTTCCACATCGAGTGCAATCTTGTTTTTCCCTGCTCTCTGGGAGAATTATGTCACCATATAAACAGAAACAACAGAGGAAGAGAGAAAATAGACAGTAAGAGACAAGTTGAAGGAAAATAAAAAGGGAAAAAAAATTGCCAGTAGTAAATGCTTGTAAGAAGGGTATTTTCTCTGTAGAGAAATTGGAGAGTTTTTCCAGTTGTATGTCTTGGTTTCATAAGGACTTCAAGTGAGACACAGAGTAGGTGTTTTAAGCATCCAGCCAAACAGTGGGTCTGTGCTTCTTCCCTCTATTGAAACTTGTCCCAGTCCTCTGGAAAAGGATAACTGTGTGAAGAATGATGAATGCATCACATACTTTAAGTATATCCTATATATTTAAATTGCTTGTTAATAGAGACTGCAGGATAATTTACATCATGGATACTTTTCAAAGTATTTCAAAGTATTTCTAGCACTCTATTTATCAGAGACTCTGCTCTCCAGTCCTGTGTGAACACTGCTCTTAATTTCTGTGTAGCTAAGCTGGAGTGCAACTCTGTGGGAACAGCTCCTCCCATTCCTTGGTTTGGGGCCCTTCCTTTGACTCCAATTCCTCTGAAGCTGTTGGAGAGAAAAGGCAGGATGAACCTGATGTGGTTGTGACCACGTTGTGTCCCCAGCAGTTCTGGCTGAAGAGCTGCTGCCTGTGAGCTGCATTTTGAACCCCTTCTCCTTGGGAATACGGCTCTCCCCTTGGGAATGGGATGTGCCCGCTCCCCTCTGGTAAAGGACTTCTTTTTGACAAGGGGAAGGAATCTGCCAGAGCTCACAGTGCTCCCTCTCACCCCATCAGCCTCTCTAACTGAGCAGTGTCGTGTGTCAGGTCTGGATGTGGAGTGGATTCTCTGACTCGTGCGATTGGTGTTTCTCTGACACCTCAGGCAGCTCCAGTAACATCTGTTTTCATCCCCAGGGCATTTCATAGCTTCACCTAAACTGTGAGATTGTGAAACAAGTTTTCTTACTGAGACTAGGCCTTGTTTACCAACATTTTGGTAAACACATTACCAATGTGTCTTTTCTGCATTTGGGCCAAGTATGATCAGAGTTAATGTGTAGGAGAAGGGAATACAGGTGACCTCACCCCTGATAAGTCCCAGCTGTACCCAATAAAGATCAGTGAGAAAAGGGAGTGGGTGAGCTGGGGAGGGCAGTCAGGAAGGAGGAGGGACCTTGAGGAAGAGGGACCCAGAGGATCACCAAGAAGAAGAAGGATCCTGGGGAGAGAATCCCTGCTGTGAGGTCAGTGTGGGTGTGCAGTCAGAGCCTGCTGGTGGAACCTGCAGTCACAGTCTGGCTGGGGAAAAGCTGCAGTCAGAGGCTGCAAAGCAATGCCTGCAGTCAGAGCTGAGCAGGAAATCCCCAGCAGTCAGAGGCTGCAGGGGAAACCTGCAGCAGGAGCTGCTGCAGCCAGGGTCAGGGAATGGTTGGGGTCAGGATGGCTGAGCTGTGAAGGGGAACAAACCAGGGCCCTTTTCCTGCTGTGATACACAAGGAGTCTGTGTCCTGGCTCATTTCTGCCCTCCAACAAGAGGGCTGCTGGAACAAACAAGGATTTCCTAATTAACACCTGGGCATCCAGGGGATAGGTTAGAGGGAGTTTTATGGATGTGAGGAAAAACTTCTCTACCCAAAAGGGTTTTCAAGCACTGGAAAAGGCTGCCCAGGGAGTGGAGCCACCATCTCTGGATGTGTGTAAAGGACATGTGGATGGGGACGTGGTTTAGTGGTGGTCTTGGCAGTGCTGGGTTACTGGTTGGACTCGATGGCCTTTGAGGTTTCTGCCAGCTAAAATGATTCCATGGCTCTCTAGAACCTCATTTATTCTAACTGCTTCCTTGAAAATACATCTTAAACTAAAGCATCCTAAAATGGAGCAGTGGTGTGCTTTGCTGGGTTAATTGAATGCTGTTTTCTGATGTGAGTATGTGAATCCCTGAATTTAATAAAAGCCCCTCTGAGCTGACATAACAAATGGAACACGTGGGACTTAGGTTGGCAGTCTGAACTGCTCCCTGAGAGCAGAGCTCACCAGTTTGTTGTAGTGTCATCCAGAAAGGTCAGACTCTTTTAACAAGTTTTATATTCATGAAGCCAGCTGCCAGCTTGAACAGGCAAGACATTTTATAAAAGAAAATAGAGATGTTATAAATATAGCTATTTTTTCCTGTTCATAGCAGGAACCTGGCGTGAATATTGTTCCTTCAGGCACCCACCTACCCTTTAATGACATATTTTCACCTCCACGTGGCTGCCAGTGTTGCTGTTTGCCACCCATAGCTGATCTGAGCCTCCTCATATACATTGTGTGTGTGTGGGCTTTCCAATTTCTTTTTAGCAAACCCTGTATCACCTTTAGCCCGGGTTCAGGACCAAGGGGAGATTCAACCAAGCACCTCACAAATGTAGCTGCAATAGCCTGCTGGCTTTTGGGGACAGCAGGTGTCAGTTTCTGGGCGTGTGTTTCATGCAGAAATTACTGAGCAGGGCTCCTTGCTGTTGGGGGATAAATAATGTGAGAATTAAAGCTTGCTGCAGAAGCAGACTTCCCTGGGTGCAGCTGGTGATGGGATGAGGGGAATAAGGTGCTGGTTTTTTATTAGCCATTACAAAGTAGCTGTTCTGCTGCTACAACACCACCAGGCCCCTTGCTTTTATAGAACAGAGTGAAACACAACGATTTGGGAGAAATTCTTCGGTGTGGGTTTGGATCATTGCTGAATTCAGACCACAAAACAGTTTTACATCACAATGGGCTGTAAAGCTGATAGGGAGCCATCATTTGGAAGTTTTATTAAGAACACCTTTTTAATCCAGTGCAGTTAGCAACTTCAAGTGTGACTGTAAGAGGTATGAAGTTATTGGTGCTGCAGTGAAACAGGGGGGTTCCTTCCCAGAAGATGTGTTCTGACACCAAGGGATGAGTTGAAAGCACTGTTGGGCACAAAGCAGCGAGGCAGAGTGAAGAGGAGGACTTTGCAGTGGAATAATCTGTTACCAGAAGAGCTCACACTAAGGAGGCCTGACTTTTCTCACTTAAAAAAAAAAAAAAAGGAAATTAAAAAAATAACTAGACGTTCAAATATTTTCAAACTTTCTTCTAAAAGCCCAGATTGCTTGGTTTGTTGTTTTTAGGCCTTGAGTTTAAGGGCTCTTCCTTAGGTTTGGAGCCAAGGTGATTGTTAGAAATGAGAAGCAAACAGAAAGCACATTTTAAATCCTATTTTCTGTAGAACATTCTATCTTCCTCACGGTGTCTGTAACATCAAGCCCTGCCTCAGTGAAATCTGGCACCATTTGGAAGCCAATCCTGCTTCCACTGGAGCTCAGGAAAAATTTCTTCCTCGGTGGAAATGCAAGTTAATCTTTTCACAGAGTATTTAATTTTCATATTCAACTTGGAGCTTCTTCTTTTCGTTCTTCATTAGCTATCATTTTCAGCTGGGCTCAGAAATTGCATGAGCTGAAGAAACCATATGTTTGGGATTATATTTTACTAAAACTTTTCTGATTTGTCAAAACCTCTTTGAACTAGGTTTCTGGCGTGTTCCTCTGTAAATATTTGAAATGAGATATTTGTGTGCCAAAGAAGCCAGGGAATTCAGTTTACTGTGGAATATGTGAAATGTCTCTTGAATAATTTATCATAAAGCAGCCTAATTAGGGCTTTATTAAGCTTTAATTTGATGCTTTAAAATTAAACAGCAGGAATGGTGCAGTAAAATGCTTTTAATTCCATATGTAGGGGAGGGTGTATCAGCTACCCTGTGTAGCCACACCTTGCCAGGGGCAGCTCAAGTGCTGCCAGAAGCTTAATTCAATAAGTTTGTAAGGCTGTGGGGGTTTTTTTTTGAGTTCTTCTCTATAATTTCAGCTCAAAAAATCTCTGTGGGGCATAACCACGTGGAGTACACATATAAAAAGAGGCTTTCAGAGGGGGAGTACTCACACCCACAGAAAGGAAAGGTTCTGCAGTGAGCTGGAACTGTTGGGAGCATTTATGGAGAGATGTGTGCTTTAGATAAGGAAAAGCCACGTTTGTTTTTGGTTTGGTTGGGTTTTTTAATTTTTTTTTCATTTATAACCTTAAAAGGTGTCTTCACCCCTCTGAGAGATGCTGCTCTGCCAAGAAGCAGAGCCAAGCACATGCACAGAGCCATGTGGACATGCACAGAATGGATGTAGTCAGGAAGAATGGGATGCAAATTTCAGAGGCAGAGCTACAAGATCCCCGTGCCCATCTGGGATGTGGTGTGGGGAGTGTCCCCATCACCCGAGGGGCGTCCCACGGGAATTGTACGGGGTTTTAACTTGCAGGATGCCTCAAAATCAGAGCAGTTATTTAAATATAAGGGCTAGAAATGCAGAAATGTGTTGCCAGACGTGGTTCCTGCAGTTTGAGATGTGCTTGGTTATGACAGCAGGGCTTCAGCTTCATGGAAGAGCCACAAACTTTCACTAAAATGCTCTTCAGGGGCTGCCTGCCTTGCCCTCCTCCCCGTTCCATCAAATGCTTGTTTCTCTTATTTACACCTTGGTGGACCCTGTTCCTCCTCAGAACTGCTGCTCCCAGCCTCAGCTGGGACAGCTGGGGGGAAGAAACTAGCTATGAAAATATTTTGAATGAGAGTTTGAAAGCTGCTCAAAGGATTTGGGAGCAGAGAACATTTGTGTGGGACACAGTCCTGGCTAATTTTGAGGATGTGTTTGTGAGGACAGTGCTGTGGTTTTGTATTTACAATGAATTAGACAAAATAAAAAATGTTATTCCAAATCCATGCAAAACAGGATGTATAATAGGTCATATCCTTTCAATTTTTGGGTAGTTGGCATACTTTCAAAGGGCAGATCTGCCTTAATTGTTTGTCTGGCTTGCCTTCCCAAAGATCATTTTGGTGGCCTCTTTCTTAATGTGTTTGTGTACAGGCTTCAAGATCTCTCTGGTCCAGGGATTCTCTTGTGGGTTGTTTTGCTTAGACAGCTGGAGGCTAAATTCAGGTTTTAAGGGAGAACACAAAATTGTGCAAATGTGTTTGCAAAATATCTAGGAAGAAACACGTTGTCTAGAAAAGCAAAGAGGCCTATTTTTCACATTCACTGTTTCATGAGAAACAGTAAGTGTTTTTATAGATAAATCAGTGAATAGAGAAATCAGTTGCAATCTCTTTTTCCTGTAACAGAACAGGGAAAAGAAAAAAGGCTCAGAAAAACATATCCAGCAATAAGAGATACCTGATTTAAATAAAAAAATGAAGTTTCAGCCATGCCTGCAGGTTGGTTTTTGTGAAAGCTGAGAACAAATACTTCAGGTATCTCAGGCAATTGGAACAATCCTCAGAATTTTTAAGTGCATATATAATCTTCACAAAACCTTTGAGATTTTTCCCATTAGTGGAAAAAAAGCCTCTGCTCCAAATGACAGCTTCTAAGACAGTGGCCTGCTGCCAGGACTTCACACAGGAGAATTACCAGTCCTGGAATTACAACAGACCTTTTCAACGAGCCTAAAAACCTGACCAGACTGTGCTCCTTCCCTTTGGGAGGATCCACCCTTGTGGCCCAGGCATCCTCTGTGGTCCCTGTGCTGGCAGATGTTGTGCAAGGGCTGTGTGCTCTCTCATCTGAGGTCCTCAGTGCCTTCAGCCGTGCCTAAGATTCATCTGCAGCTCAAAATAGGGAAAAGATTTGTCTCCTGCACTTGCTTCTGAGGCAGTGTTAATTCTGAGCAGAGGCTTCCCAGCTCAGAACATTTGTGAAACTCCCTTTCAAACACTTGCCTTTAGTTGGGAGAGAAGTTGGAGATTGAGGCTTGTTGAATCTTTGGTGTGCAAAACCTTGGGGTGAGAGCAGGTGGGACAACACCCAGGAGGGTGAAAAGGGAAAGGGCTGAATCTTGGTGGTGGGGAATGGATTTGTAGAGGATTCTCAAAGCCTGACAGAAGGGTCACAAAGTAGGCATCTGCATGCAAGCCTTGAGAGAGAAAATGCTGGCTTAGAAATGCCATGGACTAGGACAGGCAGTGTTGAGAGAGAAATGGAGCTGGGAACAAGTTTCAAAGGATGGCCTTGCACACAGACTAGATACTTTGGAGAAACAGAACCATGAGAAATGCATTGTAGTAGGAGCCACAAGGGGTAATTTTAAATGATTGACTTTAAGCCATTAGCAGCATTGTGTGGTAAAATAGGCCAAGAAACACTCATAATGCATTGTAATTAGGAAATAGTTTGGCTTCTGACTGTGATGGTGTGAACTGTAACATCCCACCCTTCTCATGAGACTGAAAATGGAATACAAGTCTTTAAAACTTTTAAATTTTGCATTGTAATTATAATGCATTATAATGCATTGCAATTAGGAAATAATTTGGCTTCTGACTGTGATGGTATGAACTGTAACATCCCACCCTTCTCATGAGACTGAAAATGGAATAGAAGTCTTTAAAAGGCCTCTCAGGAGCTCCACCTCTGGGTCAGGAAAAGGGAATCATCTGACCCAGGCAGAGCTGGGAGGGGATCAGCTGTCAGACTGAGCCAGGTGTGCCTGTCTCACTCCCCGTGTGTGCTGCCAATGCATGAAACACTCAGAGTTCTGCATTTCAGAGTGAGCTTCTGGATCTGTGCTGTCCTACAGCTTTCCTCCACACCCATGTTGAACAGCAGCAGGGGTGGGAGACAAAGACATTCCTCACCCTTGGAATTGCAAAGGGCCCCCCCAAACCAGGAGCTTTGGGGCAGCAAAACTCTTGGAACCCTGGAGGCTGAACATTTCAGGTTTTCTGAGCTGAGGGGTGCTGACCCTCAAGCAAGCACCACGTTTGACTTGAGGCCTTGGAAAAGGCTCCCGAGATTGGGAGATAGCACAGAGGTTTTGGGCGTGTGGTTTGAGTGGTGTTGTGTGGCCTCACAGGGTGGAAAACTTAGATTTGGATAGTAATATATCGGAGCCAAGATAAAGACTTTTAAGTGTAGGCCAGTTGTCTTTTTTTGTACTTTTTTCTTCCTTCTTCTTCACGGATTTGGGTGGTTTTCTGTGACTGGGTGAAAAAGGTCCGCAGTGTGGACAAAGTGTGATGGGTCATTGGGTTAAAAGAATAAATAATACAGGTGTCACCTTGTTATTGGATAAGTAGTGCTTAAAAGACCTTAGTAAGGGTTAGAGGGTAGGCATTTTGCTAGCTTGTTAGTTGGGACTTACACCTTGTGAGTCTGGCAGTAGATAAGAAATAATAAACAACCAATGGAGAACTCGGAGACTTCGCTTCTCGTGTGTTACTCATCCTGACCTCGGAGAGAAAACTCCCACAGAAAACTTGAGCTCCTGTATCATGAAGGGACAAACCTTGTGCCATGGGTTGGGATCCTGATTAAGCTGCTCAAAATTAGCTGGTGCATCTCTTTCTCCTTTGGTAACTCATTGTTGTGTGCAGTGTGGGCACGCTGGTAGTACCTGCCTCAGGGTCTTCGTTAGGAAACGCAGATTTTGTTTGTTTTTTTTTAGTATTCAAAGTATTCTTTTCGTTTACAGTTTCCCAGCTCTTGTAGTTGCAGCTCTCAAAGCTGGCTGTATACCATGAGACCTTTTTTTCACCACCTTTATTCTGGAATCTGTCATTTTAAATTATCATTTGCGTGGAAAGACAAGGAAGAAAACAGCTTAAGGTTTTTTTCCTAACAAATGATTCGAGGATGAAATATACTTCAACACCTAAGAGAAAATAAAGTTGGCTTTGAAGAGCTTTGGCAGTTTTTTCCAAAGTTTTGGGGCACAGGAAATATTAGAAATTGGAAGAAAGGCCTGATATTCAGAGGTGAGAAGATGCTCAGAAGGTTATGGGAATCATGTCCCTGTGTACGGTATGAAAGCCTTTGCAATATTGAAATTTCTTAGTCTAACTCAGTAGGATCAAGTTTTGCAGATTTCTGTGCCTGATTTTCCATGAAACATTTTATATAATTTATGTAAGTAATCTTTTTAGACAAAATTACTTCTCATCCCAGGTGTTGCTCCCTCCTGATCTACAAAGAAAATCCAGATAATAGCTTATCTTAATACTATCTGGCTATGCATGAAAACGATTTCTTATAATTTAAATATGTTTGAATATCAGTTTTTATTGTAACTGCAGCTTTCAGTTCTATTATAAGAGCAGATTTTTAATTAATTTTTTTTTATTATTTTTTGTTAGCCTGCTTTGACATTAGAGCTGACAAGGAAGATGTAGCAAAGATCAGCCAAGGAGGAGAAAGGGATTTTGTGTTTTTATGCACTTGGGATGAGTTAGGGAAAGCAGAGCAGATTCAGCCTCTACTTGGAAGAGGAAAGAAGAAGTTTATTAGGGAAGTTTGTTCCCTCCAGCTGTGGTTGTGTGACCCTGAGGAGACTCAGCTGTATTCTGGCCTTGTCACACACATCATCCAGCCTTCCCTAGCCTGATGTTGGTTAAAACCTGAAATATTTGACGATTTTATGTTTAAAACATCAATTGCAGCAGGCAGCTGATGTCAGGTACGAACCCCTTGCATAGCCCTGAGAATTCTCCTGGGTGGAACAGCACCCACCTGAGGGACTTGGCTGCTCAGGGTGGAACAGCACCCACCTGAAGGACTTGGCTGCTCAGGGTGGAACAGCACCCACCTGAGGGACTTGGCTGCTCAGGGTTTCTGTGGGCTCCTACACGTTGGTTTAAGAAGAGCACACCTTAGGATAACTGGACAGAAATGGTGGCAAGCACTGCCAGGCAGCAACCCCAGCAAAAGGAGGACAAAGCTGAGCAAAGCTGGAACTTCCTCAAGTGCCCTGCAAACACTGAAATAGTCATTTGCTGCTGAAGTCCAGCTCTGGTGAAGAAAAACACTTTAAAAGATACCAATAGTCAGTAAGGAGTTATAAACTGCACCCCCCAGTCTACAATGAAAATAATTCCCGTTCTGATCTCTGTTTAGCACAGTGATGTTGCAGAACAGCCCCACTGAACCACAAATTGTACCTGCCAGGGTTTTCACTGCCACACAGGTCACCAGATTTGCTTTTGGGAACTGTAAGTCCCCAGATCCACATGATGTCCCCAGCACTGCCTCTCCTTCTGAGCAAGTTAACTTCACAAACACCAGAGTAAGAAGTTCTTTGCCTGTGCATGTGTGTTTTGTTTTTTTTTTTTTCTCTACTGACATACTTTGTCTCAAGTTTTTTTTCTCCAGATAGGGCATAAGTTCTCTCTCCTGGAAACACTTGGAGTTTTCAAACAGCAGAAGTGTGTTCTGAAGCTTTTCTATCAGTGGAATATGCAATGTGATAACATAAAGATCTCTCTCCTCTTCCCATCTGTTTAGTGTCACAAGACTTGTGGGAACATAATATCTCTGAGGCCATATCCCTCTGTCAGATGTTGTTAAAATTGAGGGACGTGTTCCAAAGCCATTGGAGGAGATAAACAGTGTGAACTTACAATCCAGATTTCCTCAGCATCAAGGGAGGGAAAAAAAAAAAAACCGATGTTCCATTTCTCTGTGACAGAAAAGCAATTTTACACCATTAGAAAAATTCCCTGCTAGGTTTGTAGCATCTGTGAGTTATGTTAATGCTGGGTTTGTCTCCCTGGCCTCCCTGACCTTGTTTCCCTGTTTGGGTGGAACAATGAAGTCTTGGCTGCCTGGGCTTCAGGAGCTGATCTTGAGACACTCTGGGTAATGCACTCCAGCCACATCATCAGCACTGGGGGGAAAAGGAACCATTGAACTGTAGTCTCACTTTCCTCCTCTCTGATGGCTCAACTGGAGATGTCACCACAAGCACTGACCGAGGGCAAAATACTGTTTATTTCTCTTCTTCTTTTCCAGGTAAAATATTGCAGCTGAAAATGCAGCTGCAGAGGGGAAGCAAAACATGAAGTCACACTATTCATTGGGCTTTGTCTCTCTGTTTAGGAATTATAGATTTTGCTTTTCAGCTTAACATTTTAAAATCTTTAAGAAACTGTTGCACCGTGAGAATGGTTAGCAGCTGGGGAAAATTAATAAATGAAGGTAGCTTAAGAGGTGTCACCAACATTGCATCGAACACAATTTCTAAATTCCACAGATTTGGTGCTGCTGTGTCTCAGCTTTGTTAATTTTGTGGTGATTGTATCTTTTCTCCGTTAAACACCTGCGTTCTCTTTCTTATCATCTTTTTACAATTCAGTATTTGAGGCTCTTTTTTTTGCCTTTTCTGTCCTTGCTCAAGCTGCCAGGAAATTCTTCACAAACCCGAATTAGGCAGTTGCAGAAGTCGCTTACCAGGTTTTGTTACTCGTGGAACTGCACAGGAGGAAGGTTTCCCTCTGACCACAAACTCCAAGTGGTGATGTGTGGCTGCTTTCCCTGTGCTGATGGAATCCCTGACTCTTTTTTTGCTGCTGGAAGCGATCCATGGCTCTGCTGCAGGGGCGCAAATGTTTTGCCAGGTAGGATTTTCCTGCTCTTACTAAGGAAACAACGATTGCTCTTTAACAATGCAAATGAAGATCATCAGCATAATGGTAGTTCTCTCAGCATGTGAAAAATTACGTGTGTTTGACTTTTTTACAACTATAATGAAGGTATTAATAGACCTAAATAACAGTTCTTTCTATACTTCCAGCCAAAAAAACCCTCCAGTGTTTTATATTTTTTTTTCTCCTGGATTCTAAATCCCTTAATGATAATGATTTAAGAGAAGCATATAAAATTATATGCATTAAGTGATTTTTGCCTCTTTCTTAGTGTAAAAGATGGCTAAATAACCTTGGCAATTGTTTTGGAACTTGAATTTTGTGAACTGCTGTGGCTCGGTGTCAGCCACCACAGAGACAAAGGTTCAGTTTTGGAAACTCCTTCACTGTAAGGGGTTTTTCCTTTAAACCTCTGAGGACATATCATGTGTTTTAAATTGATTGCTGTGTCTTCCCAAGATCTCTGGGCTGAGGACTGATGGCCAGGACGTTTTGGTTGATCATATTTCACACGCCCAAGGGACAAATCCCCTTCGAGGGCTATGCAAACCTCAGTGTCATTAAAGAACAAATGCTAGAAGAACATTCAAGAGCAGAACTCCAAAACCACACTCCAAAGCCAGAGGGTGTCGAGGTGCATTTGAGGGAACAGTGGTGCATCAGCCACTGACACAAATGTCCTAATCTATTTATTTAAAACTATAACTGTGTTATCCATTTCCATGGGCATTTTCTGTGCACTGTGCTCTCCCACCTTAGGAAGATGCTCGTGCTGCTTCTGTTTGCCCAGCAGTATTCTCAGCAGCAGAAAATGCTTTTCTGTAATAAACTTCTCTCTCCTTTGTGGCCCTGTAATGTTTCTCTCAGCTTCTCTTTTTTTGGAGGATGCAGCATAAGTAAATGTTTGTCTTTCCTAATGGCTGATGTCAGTAATTCCATGGGATCCAGGTCGTTGGGAACAGCCTGCTCCAGTGTGGATACAGCAGGAGCTTCCAGCAGCTTCTTGCAGAAGCAGCCACCTCTGCTACCATAATCCTGCCATGCCAACCCAAAAGAGATTTCCAGAGCAGAATCCCCAGCTTTCAGGAGCTTTTTCTTGAAAAGCTTTCAGTCCTCGCTCAAAAAGAAATAAAAAAGTGTTTAAGAGGTCACACAGCTCTTTGGTTCTTGGCTGCTCTTCAGAATACACTGCCACACTCTGAATTTTTTCAGTTCTCTGCCCTTGGTAACATCTAGCAAGGGGCTGGAGGATTTGTCATATTTTTAACCCGTGAACAGACGGCCTTTTCCCCTGTACCATTAAATTGTGGTGGCTCCAGTGAGCTCACCTCATTAGAGTGTTTGCATATTCTCCAATAAGGACAATTTTCCCGTGCACATCCCTTCTCCTTCTTATTTGTCACCTGCAGCCTGTGACTTTTCTGGGGGCTGCTCAGGGCTAGCAGAGGTTTGGCCACGTGTGGGGTTTTGCTGCGCTGTTGGAGCTGCAGCAGCATTCTGGTGGCTGCAGTCAGTGATTTATCTGAGCAGGTGGTGCCAATTTCTCTGTTGTTTCCACCCTCAAACGATTGGAAATCAATGGCGTGTCTGGCCCCTTCTTGTGGGTAGCACTGATTGTCTTGTCTGAAAAGGCTGCTTTTGTTTGTCTCTGCCTTGCAACCAGCTGGGCCCTTCTGTCTCAGGTGTTCGGGGTTGGATTTTTTGAGGCGTTTTAGAGCCAATCTTCAGTGTTTGGGGATCCTTTTTTTAATGCAATATCATTATTTTTTCCCATAATTTTTTCATGATACGTAGCAGAGTACCCAGAGAAACTAACCTGAACTACTCCTGCTCTGATAGAGGGTTAATAATTTTACACCAAGACCGCAGGAGTGACAGGCTGACTGTTTAATCTGAAATTAGTCGCAGGGTTCTCATGAATCTTTATTGGAAAACCTCTTTCTGGTGTTTTTGTGGTGTTCAGTTGTCCTCAGGTTTCCTCAGTGCAGTCTGGGTTAACTCATGGAGGGGAGAATGGCAAAGAAAACGCTTCAGCACAGCGGCTGCTCCTCAATTAGCTTGTCAGGACCCAGGTACCAACAAAAAGGTGACCTCTGTCTGCAGCTGGAGAGAGAAGCCACCCCCAAATCCCCTGCAGCTGGAGAGATTCTCCCAGCTTTACCCACTCTGCATGGAAATCAGTCAGAGACAAAAGGGGTGTAAAAGTGTGTTAGTGAGTGAATGTAAGTCTGCGGCGGAGCGTGGGGAGGAAAAACGGCTACGAATAAAAAAAGGGTTACAAATAGAACAAGATTTTTACAATTTCAGCGTTCACATTCGATCAGGAGAGCTAGCAGATCTTTGTGTGACGTGGCTTTCCTAAATGGCTGTCCCCAGGAGTGAGCCCTGGTGGGTGTTGGTGGATTGGTGGGAACGTGCGCGGAGGAAGGCCCAGGGAGCGAGCGACATGCCCAAAGCTGACAAATTGTTTCCAGCACATCTGCTGCTGAGACAAGACTTCTGCTGCCTCCTTTAAACGGCAAAACAAACCCGTGGGCAGGTCCTCTGCTGTCCAGGGTGGGCACTGAGGGAAAGGGGCGGCTTTGGGATTGTCCTGACGGCTGTGATTGCAGCTGTGGGGGAAGATGGAGTGTGCTCAGCCAGCGCTATGACAGGAACATGAAACCTTGTCTGGGTGAAAAATGCTGATGCTTTTGTCGATGGGGCTCAGTAAACTGCAAAGTACACGCTGCCATCCATTCTCAGTGCTCTAAATGTACACGTTACCTCAGTTAGTTTAAAGCTGGGCTACGCTAATCCGTGTTTCATTTCCCCCCGCTTGTTTCAGCTGGGTTTGTTTTTTCGACTGCTCCCCTCAGATCTCTGTGGCAAACGAGAGAATTTTAATACTAGGCATTATTTTAGGTTCTGAGGGTGGGTTAAATATTGGTTTTAGCATTAGAGAACAGAAGCAGAAGTGCTGAAGGAATATTCTCCAAAGATGCTCTTTCAAAGTGATTTATCTGACATAGAGTTGGTGTTGACAAAATCATGGTCAATGAAGCAACAAGATGCCAGCAAAATCCCAGGCAGTGAATTCTATCGGAATGTGGTTGTTGTCTTTGCAACATGACACTGTGGAGATCAAAAGTAGCAGTGGGTTCAAGAAGGGATTAAGTAAATTAATTGGGGATGGGATTGCTAAACCTTCTCCTGAGTTCTGGGAAGTAGATTTTTGTTACCCTTTCTGTCTCTGGGTGGTTCTACAGCCAGAGAAACTGAACACCGTCTCTTGGACCTTCCTGAGAATGTGGTTAAATTGCTTTGGACCTGCAAAAAAATGCAGGTAGCTGAAGATATCAGCAACTGCCAAATCATTTTACAGAAATGGTTTTGTATCTGACACACCTGACCTTTATTTGTCAGAATATCGACTTGGGAACAAAAGATTTTCAAGCACTGGTCAAAAGTTCAGTCTGATTTTATTTATACATGATCACGGGTTTCAAAGAAAAAGAGATGTTATTTTGGCAAAAAAAAAAAAGACTTAAAATTTTAATTGGGAAGATAACAAAGTAAACTGTATTTAAAATGAGTACTTTATCTGTTTTGAAGCATTATGGATTACTGTAATAGTAAAAACAAAGAATAGATAAATAGGTAAAATGAAAACTTCTATCACTGGGTTTTTTTAGGTTTTCCATGACATGGAACAGCTTGCATAGAGAAACTCCATTCCCTTTGACCAGGTTTATGGTTACAGAAAAAGGCTCATGCCAGCTTGTATGAGAGAGAAATAACAGAATGGCTCTCAAACCAAAACCTTTAATCTGCATTGTAATTGTTATATGATATATAAATCATTATTATAATACTGTTTTATTAATTCTGGAGCTGGTTTCACTGAAGAAAATTCCTTCAGCTGCTGGATTTGGCTGAATAGCCCTGGTGCTTTTTCTAGAAGCGTTCACCTCAAATCACCTCTGGGAGGTGTCGTAACCCACTTGGCAGGAGATTTCTCTCTCTGCCTCACTCTCTCTGTCTCTTTGCAGCTGTTCAATGTTGTATAAATATTGAAACATCCACTGGAGGAGGTGTTGGCACTGAGGTGCTGGCCCTGCCAGCCGAGTGCCCTCACCTCACAGTAAAGTCACTTCCCACGCTCTCTCTTTGTGCCAATGAATATTCCAGAGCTCCATGGAAGGTTGGGCAGCCTGAGGAGGACTGACTTTGGGAGATCTGCTGCAGCGTGGCAGCAACATTTCTGCTGTCCTGGGGAACAGGGGCCATCAAGTGCATGGTGGGGACATTAAACACGAGGTGAATTGAACAAGACTCATCTCACACCCCTCACAGCTGGCACAACTTTTTAAACTCAGCTGTAAGGGAGTTTCTTGCTGCTCTTTGTGTTTTAATTTTTTTGTTTGCCAAATCCCCTTGGGATTGCTTTTCTTTTTTCCCAAAGAGCAAAACGAAATACTTATTGATTTGCTGGCAACTTGAAAACGTTTTAGCCCTAATGCAAGAAAGATGATTTCTTTTATTTGGAGACTGTAACTCCCACATTCTGGACTGATGTGCTGTTGCATTGGAGCCTGCTGTTGGAAACTGTCCCCAGCCAAGCACCCAGAGCAGGAGAAATGAGAATTTATCTGTTCATCTATCCAGTGTATAAATTCAGAACCACAGTAGGGTATTCCCATGCCAAGTAATCTCTCGTGTGTGTGTGAAATTAAAAAAGGAAATTAAGTAACACAAACTGCTGTTGAAATTTCCATGTGTTATCAGAAAAGCGTAGTATTAAGCATTCTAATGTTTTTCAGCAACTTTTTGTTTCTCCATTTCCAGTGTTCTGCCAAAGCTGTCCACAGTGTTCTGCTCCTGTCCTGTGAAACATAAAAAAATAAGGCAAGAGGATTAACAGTTGAAAAATCAAACCACAGCTTTAGCTAAATAGCAAGAAATAACTCTTGGGAAAATTGAGTAGGAGGTGTTGTTTAAATTTAGAATTTATAAACCCAATCAAATCTTAGTCACCTGTAATTTGACATCAGCTATTAGCAGGTATCCCTGTATACAGGCAGATATGTATACAGATAGGAACAACTGTCTGGGTACTTTTTCCTCTCCCTATCTTGCATTTTGGAAAATCAGCACTTTTCAGTTTCCTGAGCTTTTTATCTGCTTTTACTTTCAAGTTAGTTAAGTGCATTCTTCTAAGAGGAAGGACAAATCTACAACAACAACAAAAAGCCATTCATAAGAACTAAGAACACTGAGATTATCTTGAAAGTTTCTTTTGGACAGGGACTTCATTTCAAGAAGATCATTTGCCTCATGAGTGCCTGTTACCCCTTTTGGAATACACTGACATTTTTTTTTTCCAGGAGTGGACTAATCAACGTTTGTCTTTCTCCACTCTGTCCAACCAAATCAAGCTCCTTACTTTTCCCTCTTCCCTGGAGGAATCTGAGGAAGAAAAGTGTGTTCTTTCTCTGGAGTGCTGCTCCCAGCCCTGGTATAGCTGGAGGTGAGAAAGGCTGCACACCCCGTGCTGAGCCTGGTGAAGCTGACTGGGAAGCAATTTATTTTACTGAGAAATAAGGTGTTTAAAGTGGACTTTCCCTGCTCTTTGTGTTCACCAGTGGCTGCACACAAACCTCAGAGATGGATTTTTTCCATTTCTTTGGGCTCCTTGTAGCCCCTTCTGTAAATGGGTGTAAAAACCCACTGATGTCACTTTACACTCTGAGCATGGCCTGGATGACACTTTTTAAGCAGCTGTGGAAAACCACATTTGGTGTAATTTTGTCTCCTGAATGTAAAAAAGGGTAGAGGAACAGTGACAAATGTCCAAGATGCACATCAATAAGACTAAATGGTGACTTCTTAAAAGCAATTAAGCCACAGTTTAAATATTGCACTGACCTCTACATCCAATAAATGGATGGAGTAATGATTTTTTCACTAATCAAGGAAAGGCGCTATTAAAAATATTCCAGCTCAGAAATATTTACAAATAATTCAGATCTAAGTCAATCTGATTTCCTTGGGGTGCTTTTGTGGTTTCTTGCTGTGTTCTTTAATTGAACACAGCCATAGGAGAGCAAACTCCAAACTTCTTTACCTCCCATGTAGCACATCTTTATTTTGCCTTTTCAATTATTTTTTCCTAAAGAAAACAGTGTCTAAGAATATTGCAGAGTGAGGAGAGGTAATGGGAGTGCTGGAAATTGTGGTGGTTTTTTAGGTCGGAATGTTTGGGAATGTTAAAGGAGCAAAACTGTTATTTTACCCTGTGTAATGGCTTATGTTTATTAATTTTGGTTTTTTGGTTAATGTATTATTTTGTGGTGGTTTGAGTGGTTTTTTTTGTTGTGAGTAAAAAGTAAAGTAGGCTTAAATTTGAAGGGTATAAAGATAGATTTATTAACAAATACTAAAAGAAGAGAATGAAAATTAAAATGAACTTTTTAAAAACACTTTCTTTTCTACTAGTTTTTTTTAATAGACAATGTATAGAGACAAAATTTGGAACTTTAGGTTAGTACTACTTATAGATAGTTCTTTTGATTTGTTGTGGCAACTTTTTATAAGGAAGAATAGGGGTTTTTTTGTGGCTTTTAATTTTCACAAAATTGTTTGGTGTCTGTTAAGCTCTGCCCAGTCATCTGTATTTAGGCACATCAAATATCCAGGGGCTTGTCTGTTTACAAACTGCAGGTAGGTTAACCCTTTCTGCTGGAAGTGCTCTGATCTGGTCCACCAGAGGGTTTCAGGGGGAGCAGGAGGCACGGGAGCCCTGGGCACAGGAGGCAGCTCCTGCTTCAGAGGCTGGAAAAGCAGGAGGAGAAATGTGTTCTGCCCACCAGAACCTTCTTCTGCCTGCTGACAGCCACTTTGGGCAAATGTGCTGTGTGCTCCTCACAAATGTGCTGTGTGCTCCTCACAAATGTGCTGTGTGCTTCTCAGAGGCTCCAGCTCCCAGAAACAGACAGCAGATGTGTTCCAGGGGGAGAAGGAAACTCTGCTTTTAGAGCCTGTTTTCATCTGCTGTGAATGTTTCACCCGAGGGCTTAGGCTGGGAGACAAGTGAGCACAGCTTTTCCTCAGATGGTTTCCCCTGAGATGTCAACTGCTCCACTGATGCCTTGGGGAGGCTGACCTGGAGCAGAGACTGGGCAGAGCTGGAGAATAAAGTAGGTATTTATTAAAAGGCCTTTAGGGCACACCTTGGGCAGGACAAGAGCCTGGCCAGGGCTACACCCAAGGTGGACCCAAAATGGTCACAAAATGCACAGCCAGTCACGAGGTCTGACACTTTTATACGTTTTGGTCCATTTGCATATTGGGGTTTAATTGTCCATTTAAAGCTTCAGGTGATGAAGCCCCATCCCTCTTGTTTTCTCCCTTCAGCCCACCCTCGTTTGTGCTTTTGGGCTGAAAACTTGTCCCAGTTGTCCTTGGTGTGCAGCAGGAAAACAGGCTCTAAAGTGTCCCTGCTCTGTGCAGACCTGAGTGACCCTGAGTGTGAGCTCAGAACTGCACCCTGGGCAGCACAGAGCCTGAAAAACATGAAAGCTCAAACTAAAGGCACCACCTACATCAGCTGGAATTACTATTTCATATCCCTTAGAACCTGTCCTCATTCAGCTCTCTTTCACTGGTGCAAGCTCCTCTTCAACTCCTCCTTGTGTAATCGGGAGTAGAATTTGGTCCTGATACCTACAGAATAAACATCTGCTGATTCAAACTGTTTAGGTTTACTGTGCCCTTGGAGGCATTTTACAACAATAAAGCTAATGATTTACCATGCTGAAGGTCCACATTTGAATGGCTGAGTGCTACAGAACCTTGGGAAGGCCTGTGTGTAGGGTAAACCACTTACAGGTGAGGGACAAGATGTGTGATACCAAACTATCAGCTCTTTTCCATTCTCCTGCAAGATTTTGCCAATGAAACTGCTTTGTAACTGCTCAGTGATGCGTTCTGCCTGAAGGTGCTGTGTTATTCCTGGATTTAACCACATCCAGTGCAAGTCCCTCCCCTTCCAGGATAGATTCTGTGTGGGTTTATACCAGCGTGGAACTCTCAAGGGAGATCCACACTGGAGTAAACACCCCTCAAGTTATCATTTACTGAAATGATGAAATGTCCCCACTGCATCCTTCACATGTATCTTCTGAAGAGGACAGCTCAGTTTAAGCAGACTGAGTAACATTTTTTTCCCATGCTGTATTTTTATGCTATGTCAAAACATGTACATTTGAAGTGGATTCATTACCAGGAGTTCAACATTCATGAGCAGTCTTAAAATAGAAAAATGTTGTTCATGAAAAAAGAAAGATGAAGGGATAAATTAAAAATGGAAGTAGTGTACATTAGGATTTAAAGTGAAATATTTGCTTTTCTTTTGCTTTCTATGCAAGCCATGTAAAAACCCCTTCTTTGGAGGCTGTCACTCAGTGCTTTGTACCTTTCTGTGTGAACGTCTGTGGACAGAAAGTTGTTACAATTCCTGATGGGCTGGATGTGGCTCTGAATCATACAGCACAGTCAATATGAGTCTTGCAAATCACAGTCATAAGTAGAGACTTTCTAGGCAGCATAAAGAGAGGAAATTCTCTCATAATTAAAAGGATTTTTTGATTATGAGCCATTTTGCCTCCTCTTTCATTAACCAAGGCACTTCATCTTGCTCTGCTTTTTCTTTCCTGGGATAGGGACTGTGTGATTATACCTTGTTTTCTCACTGGTTCTTATTTTTGAATTGGCAAAATTCAGTTTTGCTTACATTCTTGAGAGCTGTTGAGCTGGCTCTGAAAACAGCAGATTCCTGTAAAGTTATTTCTCAATTGGTTTAAAAGCATTATAATTTTTCTGCTAAATATTTATGTGCTATTGCTATTAATTTGAGGCTGAAGATAGGTTTGGAATGTATTTTTTTCTTCTTTTTAGGATATTTAGATAATGCCATGACATGTTTCTATGCCCAAAAACTAAGATAATCTTCTGGTTTTTATTCTGACCATCACATTTCAAATACATCAGATTAAACTGTGTTTAGCCTCTGTTCTCCACGCGTTATGTAATTCAATATAGGTAATAGTCTGATCAATGGGTATCTAAGTATTCTTGTTAGGCTCAGCTACACACGAAACCAAAAATCTGGCTCAAAAAACCCTTTTGTAACTATTCAAACAAAGAGAAGAGATTAATGCCACTTCTCGTAGCCTCGGCGCTCAGCTCCGCAGAGGTTATTTATGGGATTAATTAAATCAGCAATGTGCTATTTGCCATGTGTCTGCCACAAAAATAAACTGCTGCAAAGCTCCAAAGAGCACAGAATGCCTGTGGCAAAAGCTCAGCCTGAACAGCCAGGCTGATCTCATTTCCAAGTGATCTTTCCACCCTTCTGCAGAGGAACGTTCACTCGTGTTGTACAGTAAGTTCTGTCCCGGCTCCCGTGGTTGGAAGAGGAACCAGCACACAGCTCGGGGTGTGGGACCAGGATGGATTTAATTGAGTTGTTCAGAGGCTTTCAGTGAGAGGAACATTTAGACTCCAATTAGAGCGTATCAGCTAACTGGACTCTTCATTTTTCCTGGACAGCTCTCCGGAGCTCCTCTCTGCCTGACGTGCTGCAGTGCACTCTGCCCAAATGAAAAAGCACTGCTAATTTAGTGTGGGAGCTTGCTTATGCAAAGTGCTCCCAACTTCTGGGGAAGCTTTAATATTCATGGGGTTTTTTTTGCTTTGTACTTCACAGGTTTTAATCTGATGGAAACGCATCAGTGGAAACAAGGTTTGAGGCTTGTTAGAGAGCCAGGTGTGTCTCCTTCGTGAACTTCACAGAAAATAAACCTGTGCATGCAGTAAATGTTTGTCAAGACATTCTGTAAACGAAGTCATCTTTGGTGTGCATAAAATTATTTGGAATTTCACTTTCCAACACCTTCTTTTTGATAATGCATTGAGATGGTATGCTTTTTTATGAGCAGCAATTTACACTGTGGCTTGTAAGGGAGGACAGAACCCTGTCACAGTCCTGTCATCCACTGAGACCATGCTTTTACTCTAAAATGGCTTCAAACCTCATACAGAGTGATGAATGTTATCATCAGAATGAATTTATTTCCCCACATCCATTAAGGACCTAAGGCTTTTGCAAGGTCTTAGCAGAAGAGCTTGGGCTCAAGATCCTGATTGTTCAGGCCTTTAGTTCTTCCTTCTTTCATCTTCACGTAATGAGACTCACCATTATTCCTGCAGTTGTACAAGGCTTTGGGGGACTTGAACAGCATTTGTTCTGTTAGCTTTCCCTGACGTGGCTGGGAAAAGGCTTTGTGTGCTGAGCAGGGCAATAAAGGCACTCCGTGGAAAGAAGGAAGCAGCAGAGCTGTAACAGATAAGTAGGAAGAGTGTGTGGGGTTGGCAGTTCTTAATTCCCCTCCTGTGGAGACTCTGCTGCATGATACTGAAGGTGAAAATCAATTAAATGCTTCAGACTGATAAAATTCTCATTAGCAGCATCTCAAAACCCTGAGTCAACCAGGGTGGCAGGGCTTGAAGATGGGGAAAGGTGAAGAAAGGGAAATTCCTTTGGAAAGGCAGTAGTTCCTGGGAGTATCCTGGTTCTTGGTCTGTACCAATTGATTTCTATTTCTTCCTCTTCCTCTTGATCCTTGTAAAATCATTGTCTCCTCATGAGATTTTAGGATGAGCACAAGTTTCTCCTGCACTTCTCTGTCCTTCAGTTTAGGTAATTGCCTTCCACAGGACAGGACTTTGATCAGAAAAGGACTTTTATTTTTTTTTACTTCAGCAATTGTACATAAGGCTATAAAAGCTGATTGACAAAAGCCATGGTTTTTATGCTGTCCCTTAGGTAACTTGCAAAAAAAAAAAAAAAGAAAAAAAAAGGCTTCTGAGGTCTCTGAGACATGAAAAAGGCATCAGTTTTGCCTCTGCATCTCCCAAGTGCTTGGTGTTTCTGCTGGATTTGTGCTTTTGCCTCTGTAGGACTCTGCCCATCCCAGAAAAGGGATTTTGGGCCATATTTCACAGGTGTGCTGCCACCCTGACCAACCATCACAATTCCCAGTTGCTCCTGCTGGTGGGAACGAGAGGAGAGAAAAAGGGGGTGCAGCTGGTGGAGGAAATGATTGACTCACTGCACCTTCCCCCATTTACCTGAGGAAGAAAAACTGGTCTGAATAAGGGCTGTTGGTGCCAGTTTTGTGCAGAAAACACCATCAGGCACGTGCAGGATAAAACCAAGCACCTGGCACAAGCTTCTGGAGGGTCTTAAGCCCAGAACAAAGCTCTGATCAGCTATTAATGTTTCACATAACTGTTCTCCAAAATGGGTAAGAAAAATCTTCTTACTGTCAAAGCCAAAGAAATAATATCTATTTAATATGCAAATAGGCCTCTGTCTCCAGTTGCTCTGATGTTCTAGGTCTTAAAAAATGTGCTTGTGCAAGCAATATAGGCCACAGTATAAATGGAAGTAAAATTGCTCTTCCTGTAATATTCATTGCTATGAAGACGGATTAATGAAATTATAATTTAAATAATAATTTCAGCAATCTCTCTTTTAACAGGAAAAATGTGGGATTAAAACCATATTTTTCTTCCCTCTGCCACCTTCCCTCAAGTCCCAGAGTGAATGTCAGAAGATGCTGTGCTGTATAAGTTTTCCTCTAAGATTTCACACTGCGTTTTGGGAAGGGGATTTTAGGAAGCAATCCTCCTTGATTAATCTGGGAGAGAGAGATTTTTTTCAAAATATTGACCAGCACCTGCCCTTTAAATGAAGGCAGCTGTGCCAGCCGTGGAGGGAAGCTGTTGTGGCTTGCCAGATGGCAAAGCTGCTGACGTTTTTTTGGTGGTGGCTTGTTTCAGAGGGAGAGCTGTAGGGATATTTTAGTTCTGTTCTGCCTGTGAACCATTTGACCCCCGACTCCCCTTCAATTTGGTGTTGATTTTTTCTCTCCCTCTGTCTTCAGAAAGCCCCTCTGACCCCTTGGTTGTTCCCTTGCTGTCAGCAATCCCTTGGCAGGGAGGTGTACGAGTGGGAGGAGCGACTTGGACCAAAAGAAATATGGATTATAACATTACCACTGAGATGTTCTGGCAGGATTAAACACTTTGCTGGAATTACTCTGGGTTCCCAGCAGCATGAGCGAGATCAAAATCTCCATCTGAAGCTGCTGAGAGGTTCTTTTCCCTAATGTGATGAAAACTGTCAAGTGCAGAGGAGTTTCTGTCGGTTCATGGTGTGACTTCAGTGCTGGCTGCACAGAACCAAAACTTGTTTTCCTCAGCTATCAGAGTGTTTCCTCCTTTTTTGATCTTCTGACAGTCAAATAAATCGTCCCTTCCTCGCTAACAAGAAAGAGAAAAAGGCTGTCACAAAGCCTCGTGATGCTTTTATGGTTCCTTCCTTCAGGGCTGTGCCAAAGAGAAGCTTCAGAGACACGAGAGGAGAAAATAGAAATTGTGTGGCTCAAAGCTCAGAGTTTGGAGCTTCCACAGTTAATAGCATTAAAAATGCTCTTTTGTTACTGTCTGGGGAGTTTTTGTTTCCTAAATAAAGCAATTAAGTGCTTCGTAATGGGGTTTATTTTAAGTAATAAAACTTTTCTGTGATCCCTTTCCCCCGTCACATTATGTAGCATTTAATGGTCTTTGCTTGCCGTGTTTTCTGCATTTCAGGTTCCTTAACATTGCAAACAACAGAAATTACATGGCAAGAAGAAAAGCAGCTATCACAAGAGAGGTTTTATGTACTAAATACGTTGGTGAACCAAATTAGAGCTCTGTAAAATATCAGCCTTCAAAACGTGAGTGAAAAATGAATTAGGAAGCCTTCTTTGTGAGTGGATATCATTTACCTACAAATGATAGCCCTTCCATCACTGGCTGAAAGCAAAACATGAGCTGTTCTATCCGAGCAGATCAGTCATGTCTCACAAGAAAGGGGAATTATTTTAATGGCAAATACATTGTTTTCATTTTTATTCCGTGACACAACTTCATGAGGTATATTTAAAAAAAAAAAATGGTGTTCATGGGCAAGTTCATTTGCTGAAGAGTTATTGACTGAAATAATTTTTAGCTCTCAGCACACACTTCTACTTTGGTGCCTGATAAGGGAGTGCAGCGTGGTGTCCTGCCTGCTCTGTCAGTACTGGAGATAAATCTCCAGACTTCCAGAGGGCTCTCCCCTGCTTTTATTCACATATGAAGTGAATTTCCCATGCTTGGCTGCAGTTTTCTGGCATAATAATACAGCCAGCACTCTTCCTTGTATGAAATGTATATTTATTCTATACATACACACACATATATAAATTCCTTGCTCAATTTGTACAGCATCGTATTTGAGGACTTTCCCCATCTGATTTGAACACTGTGTAAAAACTCAAAACACCTTTTTACTCATCACCTCAGCTGATCATTGACTCATTTCAAGGAGCTGTTTTCTGCTAAAGCCTTAGGATTTGCTTCCCTTTTTGACAGACTTTCATTATTGTGTGGTTCTTTACTTCTAAAAATATCCTTGTGTCTCTTCCATCTCTTGTCCAGATGCTTTTGGGGTTTTTTTGTGTTTCTCCAAATAAATGAACAGCCTTTACCTGGCATTCTTCTAGTAAATACTTCCATAAAAGTTGAGCACAACCTCATCAAAAGGCTGGAAGTGAAGGTGGGTCTGTTTATTGCCAATGACAAAGAGGCATTGTTTTCTTTTAAATATATTACTCGTTAGTTTTTCTATTCTAATTGAAGAGAAACAATATTTTTAGGGAAATAGAAGCCCTGTTAAAGAGAGCCTGGAGTAGTTTAGAGTTTACAAATTCCTAAATACCTGCTGCAATCTGGCTACTAATGAATATTAATAACTTGCTGTTGTTCTACCAGATTGTTCTAATTGACAATTGTAATGTCAATCCTTGAACTTTTAACACCAAAATTTAGAATGGGCTCCCACGCCACGTGTTGGCTGTAGGAACATTTTGGTTTTTGCTGCAGAATTCACTGGTACAGTGATGTGTGCAGTAATTCTTCTCAGAAGGTCTCAACAACTGTTTCAACTGTATTCTGAGTAATTACCTAAATTTTTAATTGCTTAATTGGTATTTCCAGAGGTCAGAGACAGCACGGCTGCAAAAAATCCCCAGTGCCAAAATCAGCTGCTTAGGGTAAAGGGGGGAACATTGTGAATTTTCTTTTGTCAGCTGAGCACTTCCTCTGTCACGTCCCTGTTTGGTCAGTGCCAGTGCATAGGAGAAAATACAGAATTAGAGACTCCAAGGAGCAAAAGTGCCATGGTGAAGGGAGCAGCTCCTCTGGCACTGCAGGAAATCAAACTGCAGCAAGGTCCTTTGCTGCCACAACATCCCCATTAACCCTTGTGGGGAAAGAAACCCTCCCAGGCTGCTCTGCCTGGGCTGGATTTGCTTTGGCTCAAGGGCCAGGATGGTTTCATGACCTTCAGGTGAGCTGGGTGAGTTGTCTCAGCCAGTGCAGGGAGTGTTCCCCCACCCTGGGCTGATGGCAAAACAGCTCATTCTTTTTTTCTTTTCCTGTTTTTGGATGTACCTTCACTGCAGATTCAGAGAAGTGAGGCTGCATGCAAGGAAACTAAAGGTCAGTCCTAAAGCTGTGTTTTTAAAGTTTGGATCAAGCCACGTGTTCTACTGATGTCATAAATACATTTTTGGTGTGTGCATTAGGTATCTGATGCTTGTCTGAGTGTGGGCCTACAGCTTTCTGCATTTCCTCTCTCCCTTCCTCAAGTATTTCATATTTGAAATTTTTTTAGGATACTTTATCATGCTTTCCTGGTTGCTATTGCAATTCTGAACGGAGGGGAATGGCAGCAAGGTATCAAGAGAATTTGTTCTCTGTCATTGGGGGCTGTGTGTTGTGGTGGAGCAAAGAATTTTTCAGTGTCTTTAAATACGAGTCCCTCCAAGTGAACAGGATGGCTCCTTCATACACTGACACATTTATTTCTTTAGTTGCATCTATTCTGAGGAGGTTTTTGAGATATTTTTTGCAAGTTGAAGGGCAGAGCTGTGAACTCACATGGTGTGCTTTCCCTTGATTATTTTAAGTATGCTATCCTGGGACTGGATGAGGAAATGTTACCTCACTATTTACACAGAATCAGGAAAAGAGACACGATTATGTGGTAGATAAAAAAAAGGTGATTTTACTTTCAGGAGTTCATTATTCCTTTGCTTTTGCAGGATTTTTAAATAGAAGATCAGGTTTTCTGTTGTACTTCTAAAACACACTTTCTGTCCGTTTTTTATGTCCATTTTTGTCCACGTAATTCTCTGTGCTCTGCTTGCTTTGTGTTGCCAGCTTGCTCTTCTTGGAATTATTGATGCTTTCTAAAGTAGCTCCAGAAACTCTCCTATCTAAATCTGGAAGTGACATTTGCTTTTCAGAGGATCAGTGCTCTTTAGTCAGGAAGTTGGTGATCTATTAGAACAGATATTTGGGAGTTCTTCATGGCCAAACAGAAGTTGCTCAGTGCTGTCTCCTTTATCCTCTGGTTTTTTTACTGCTGGGTTGCTTAAGAGATTTCCACTTAGTGTCTTCCAGCTGAAATTTGAAGCAAAGTATATTCTGGCTGTCTCCTTTATGCTTCCTCCTGAATTTCACTGAGTTCCCTTGGAGCTACCTACTGGAAGTGGTGGGATTTTTATTCTCTATTTTAGTAGGCAGGGTATCCAAAGGATTAGATTTTTTAGGCATAGTTCCTTACCTCTTCAGAGCTTTTGTGCAAAACTAGACTGCCTTGTGAAATTTTTGGGAGGGTCTCACTATTTATCCATCCATCTATCCATATGAAGAATTGTGATTTAAGTGTATTTATAATGTTCTCTCCCGTATAAAGAGATTGCCTCAATTTTAGTACTTCATATTTTAAGCTAAAAATGTGCTCTTGTTACACATCTAAAACTGCAGCACAAACTCTCAAGTTATCAGCTCAAATCGACCAGCAGTAACCCTGCCATGGAGATCATTTGTTCAGATGGGATCTGGAGGGAATTTAGCCCAGACCTCCTGTCTGTCCCCTCCCTGCTGCATTTCCTAAGGAAGGCAAATCCTTAGTTTCAGATCAGCTTCTGCCACTCCAGGTTAATTCTCATGCTGATGGTTTTTTGGGTAAGGCTGTTTTTGCTGCACCAGCAGCCTGAATCTGTGTATTATCAGCAGCTGAATAAATGAGGTGTAGAAGGGAATGCTGGATATCTTCAAATCAAAGTAATGCATAAAATCACAAGTGAAACATGGTATCTTAAAATTTTGTCATTTTCTTTGTAATAAACATGGTTTAACTTTATCTCTTGGTTTCTCATGCCACTGTTTGAAATACTGCACTATTTGAGCTGAAATTGCTCTACATTGCTTTTGTAATCTTCATATATTATCAATGGCTCATGAAATCCAGTGAGAGAAAACACAAAAAGCAATCAGGCCCTGCATGGTTATAGATGTATCCATGAAGAAAAGATTACCAGCCATCTCTGTAAAATCAAATGGTTTTTGTCCTTCCCCCCTGACAGTTCCAGCAACCTTCCCACTAAATCCAAAGGGACATGGACAGGGTCCTTCAGTGCCTACTCATTTATCTCTGCTATGAACTGCCTAAAACCAGAGTATGTAACACAGATAATCCTGAGAAATAATCTTCAGGGAAAAAGAAGAAAAAACCTCAACAGGAGGACTTTTCCCCACTGTTACATTTAGCAAATATTATGAAATAAAACCTCTGCTAGTGGCTGCAAAAGTATAGATTTGGGCACAGCTGCCTTTGAGCACCTTACTAAATATTTGCAAGTCTTTTTTCTTCCGTGACAAGAATGTCTCTGCATTCCTGCAGCTCATGGAAATGGAGGCATTGGTGGGGAGGGGAAAATAGTATTATCCCCTATTTACTATTAACTTAGAATTTCTTACCCCTGTTTGACTCATGTTTTCTGTTCCTCTCTCTCCAGTCAGGCAGCTGAAACTGTAAATAATTTACAGATAATTTGGGTCGATTTGGCTAATTCACAGGCAGAAGCAAAGAGTGTCCAAGTCACACTCTTAGTTGCAGGGGCAGTAGGAGATGGTTTACATTCTATTTCCTGTGGAAGTAATGCTCAGTGGCCCGTGCAGGATGTGTAATGCTGGACCTTTATGTCAATAGAATGTGAAGGCTGGAGAAAAAAGCCATGCAAGCCTGTTGAGGGGTCTGTGTGGGAATTACTGCTGGTGGCAATTAGCTGGGAGCAGCACATGTTGTGTGCAGTGACTGGAGAGGGAGATGGAAGAGGAGGGAGAAATAAGGTGCTTGTTTCATTCTGGCGTGGAGAGCTGTGTTTGAGTCCTGGCTGGCTGTTGTGGAACTGTTAAATACATAGTAAAATAATCTATTGCATTGGGAGAGACAGCTCATTTCCTCTTGGGGCCTACAAGTAGCATTTGCTGTAAAATGCAATGTTAATAATGGTGAAGAAAAGCAAACAAAAGTCTCAGGGCATCCATTCCTCCAATTTCTGGGAAGACAGATCTATAGTCAGTGTGTGAAGGAGGCTGGGGAAGGCTGGAATTCACTGGAACAGTGTGAATGCAATGCTGACAGCTCTCCCTTGTACTGGAGACTTCCAGCTCAGAGGTTTCCCCTCATCCCGTTCAGCAGGATGCTTTGGAGAGAGCAGGGTCAGTCAGGTCCTCCACCAGAGAGGAACATCCCCCCAGCTCTGCCAGCCAGCTCAGCTCTGAAGGTGTTGCTGCCCTGTTGTGCCCAAATGAATCTTGCCCTGGTGACCAGGCAGTTTCACATTCACTTTGGGATGACATCCATGTAGAGCTGCTGTGGAATTCACCCCTGAGAACATCAATTGCACAGGCTTGTGTTGGTGAGGGTTGTGACTTTGAAACTCTAGTTACACCTGAAAATATTTTAGGTTATTTCTACCCTCCAAAACCCAACCATCCAACCAAACACATCCCCAACTTTATTTTTCATTTCATTGTTTTTCCTAAGCTTCAGGTCAGGTGCTGCCCTGCAATACATTGAATTTTGTCTGTGGTGTGCTTATTTCAGATGTTTGTCTCTCTGCTCACTGACTCATATAAGGATAACATCATGCTCCAGGGGAAGATATTCAGCTGATGATTTGTGCCAAGTTTTGTCCCTGATACTATTTGTTTGTGGTTTATTTTATTTAACAACAACAACAACAACCAGGCAAAATCATTGAGGGTAATCACTCCAGGTTCTGTAAATGTACTCAAAACACATAGGAAATGTGTGAAATTCCATGTCCATACACTCATGGTTAACTCTGCAGTACTGACTTGGACTTGGTTACGTTTTTGAAGAGCATTTTGTATGAGTGAGGCTTTCCTTTGGTAAGAGAAGAGTTGTTCAATAGTAGGATTCTTTTTTTTTTTAATTAGTTTGTTTTGATTTTAGATTTCTCTCTAAAAAGGTTTGGCAGCCTTGGAAAGGAGGACATGAGCTTTTAAAGAATATTTCAGCGCTATGCAATCAATAAGTGTTTCTGCCCTCTGTGTGAGAGGTTTCTTTTCAAGTGCTGTGACCCTTTATTTACCTCCTGGCAGCACATTGAAGAACACTTGAAGTGCAGCTTCTTCCAATTTCGCTGTTCAAAAGTGCTCAGAAAGGTTGTGCTGTTGTGAAACAGAAGCATAGAATGAACAATTATTTGTTGCAGATTATGTAGCCAAATATTTCTTAATTCTCAGAAAAAAAATGTGTATTATCAGGGCAGAAACAGTGTGTTATTGTAACAATATTGTTTAAAGTATAGGTGTGCTCTGAAAATAAAAATGTGTCAAAAGCACACCAGGGCCTTGACTTCTTGATGTTGTTCAGAAAAATTCAGGAGAAAGAATTACAAGAGTTTAAGTAATTCAGAATTAGTAAGGGGGTTTTGGTAGGTAATCACCACTGTTAAAATATAATGTCTTTTGTGAGGAGGAGATGTTGATTCCTTCCCATTGCCAGAGAACTTCAATCTTCCTACTGTCCTTCCAAAACCTGCAGAAACCTGGGATGAAGCAGCTTCTCCCTGCTTTGGATGAGCTAAAGAAGAAAGCCCTAAATAAAGAAAAAAAGAGCTAAATAAATAAAACCAGGGGAAGACACTTTTGTCCAGCCATTTGGGTCTCTGGGGGAGAGGAAGGAAAGATGAATTTCTTGTTTCTGCCTTGTTCTGACATCATTTCTAACCACAGCAGGTCCTACAGGTGTGAAGTATGAGAACAAATCAACCCAAAGCTGCCCAGATTTCTGGAGGAATAAAACCAGCCTCGTTGGGGTTTGTAATCAGGAGATATTTTTTCATGGTTATTAAACCAAGAGAACAGCAGAAGAAATGAGGTGCTCAGCTAAATTGTGGCATCTCAAGTAAGGATCTTGCTTTCTGCCTTGGTCCCAGTGAGGCTTGTACAGCACACACTCTGTCAGTACGTGGAGGAGACATTAAAAATGACTGTTCAGTGTTCACAGAGTCACTGTCACACTGCAGCAGGAAAAGCTGCCATCTGATCTGAGACTCTGGCTTGTTCATCCCTTGCTCTAAGCCTCTCTCCAAGTTGCTTTCAGGTGGGTTTTGTATCCCTTGAATTTGCAGAGTGTTAAAAAATAGACTGAACCTCCTGTTGTCCAGGAAACTGTTGACATCTCAGCTGCTCTGCAACAGAGAGAAACAGCAGAGGAAGGCACTGGCACGGGGAAATTAATGGAGATATATTTTCAATCATACCAAAAAATTTCACCCAGAGAAATGAAATTATTGTACCCAAATGAGCTTTAGGTCGATCGCTTATTTATGGAAATTTCTAATTACTTTTTTTCATAGCTTATTAAATTTATCAGGAACAATTTCTCTTTCCCAGATGGAATCCATACACAATAATTATTGCTGCTGTTCTTATAGATCTCCTTCTGACAGAAGATTGTTTTTCCAGGATAGGGTGGCAGAGCCAACGAGAATAATTTTGTGTATCACGTTGTGCAGTAACTACACCACTCCAAAATGGAGAAGCTCTTGCCAGTTTGTGCTCATTTTGCCTAGCTAAGGCTTTTTGTTTTTAATTTGCCAGAATCACAGGATAATTTAGGTTGGGAAAGACCTTTGAGATCTTTGAGTCCCACCATTAATCCAGCACTGCCAAGCCCACCACTGACCCTGGTACCAAGTGCCACACCTGCACATTTTTTAAATCCCCCCAGGGATGGTGACTCCAGCACTTCCCTGGCAGCCTCTTCCAGTGCTTGACAATCCTTTGGAGGAAGAAGCTTTTCCTGGCGTTCAGTTCAAGTTTTCCCAGCCTTTGCAGACAGCGTGGAAGTTCTGGAAACTGACTCGTCCAAGTTCAAAGTTACATCAAATAAATTAAAAGCAGTTTCTTGCTGACCTCAAGTGTTATTAGGCAGTCACTCCTTGGTTCCAGATAGGGAGAAAAAAACAAGCAAAGGAGGAAGAGGAGAAAAAAACCAACCCAGCAGTGTGAGCACTTCCCTGAGGAATGTGAACAGTGACACCCAATTGATGTTTTCTTGAACTGGGCCCTGTTTTCTGGGGCATGGCTGAACTGGCTGTGAGCAGGCGCTGAATGGTTTCTGCACATTTCTGTACATCTGCTGTCACTCTGGGCAGCAGCTGCAGCACCCAGGTGTTGTTAACTTTAACTCCACGTTGAGTGCAGTGTCCTGCCTGGCTGTGAAGGCAGTGGGGCAAGGAGTTTGCAAAGCAACACCTGCCTCACCCGAGCTGCTGACTTTTCTCTGAGTTTCAGGTTTGGGCATTGCCTCCAGTTGTGTTGTCCTCAGTGCAATATGACAGCATGAACAATGAAAATCTGCAGTGGGTCTCTGATTTCAGAGCAGTGCTTGCCCTGCTGGAGGTCTCATTTTGGGGGCTGCTGTGTTGGGGTGACCCTGCAGCACTGCAGTCCTCCAGTGGCTGCAGCTGGGGCTCACAGATCTGTCAGCTGCTACCTCCCCTTGTTCCCAAAGCTCTGCTTTTTCACCTCAAGGACATCCAGACGTGTTGTGGAGACACCAACATCATTATTTCATCACCAGAGAACATTTGGTTGCTGGAGCACATAGCATTGCCTGGTGTGACTCATTGCTCAACACACGCCAGAGATGTTTAATGTTGGGTTTTTTTGCCCTAGCTTATGTCAGATATTTTAAAATACATATTTGCTTTAATATCTCCACATGCTCAGCGTTTCCTTTCCTGCAGTTAACACTAAATTAATTGATTAACCAGCAGAAGTTGTTTTCTGTGCTTTCCTTTTGGATGAACCTTGCAATTGTGGCATCCTGACATATTCAACAGAAACCACTAACAACATGCTCAAGGAGTAAATAGGCTGCAGAGATATGAAATCACATGTGATAATTGCCAGGGAATTTATGACAGAATAGAAAGGAGGTTTCTTTATATATTTTGTAACATTTTTAGGCTTTTTATTTTTTTTTAGCTAGTTGTGTGCTTTGTCACAAGGACATTTTTTTCTCCCAAAACCTTCTTTAAAATAAGTTTTCTTAAACACATAGCATAAACCCTGCTCCTGATCTGAATTAGAACAAATGCTATTAATGGTGTTTGTATTGAAGTATTTGCAAATAATATTTGACATGAGTTGGCACGAGAATGTGCTTTCTGGCACTGCACACAGATGCTTTCTGCACTGATAATCAGCTCTGCTGAGGCACTTCAAAGAAAATACATCAGCAAAGAAAGCAGCAGCTTTATCAGTGCCTGAAATTGCATGCAGTGTGCTAAGCAAACATTGTAAATTGTAAACTAATTTTGTCTTCAGGAAAAGGAAGCCTTTCTTCAAAACTAGAAAAAGTTAATCATAGTTAAAAACATTGTGAATTCATCAATGCCAGAGTCAGGTGCACAGTTACTGCACTGAGGGAAATACTTGCTGTCACATTCTAGTGAACAGGCTTTTTGATTGGAAATAAAGTATTGACATTTGTTAGTGCCATTTTCCAGGGAATGTTATTGAATGGCACCTCGTTCAACACCAGAGGTGTGCTAGGAAATGAAAACCCAAGCTGCAGGAGTGTGCAGTTCTGCTGTGTAGAAGACTCTCATGAGGTATTCAGCACCTGCTGATGCTTCATAAAATATAATTACCAGCCTTGATGTGGAAGAAAATTAATTTTATCTGTAGATACACAGATATTATTTGGATATTGAGGGAGTTATGTTGGGCACTGGGGGGGAGGGGAAGTGTGTTCAGCAGTTTTGGTGTTTTCAGGTCTGAAAGGGAGGAGTTCTGGTGAAATGATCTTTCAGGTTATTAACACAAAGTAAGAGATGATGTATTCCACTCTTCTGGAGGACTTTGCAACAGACACACAATCCAATACCTCCATACAAACTGTCTATGAAAATTATGTTTTTCTTCTAATTATTCCTTCTTACGTGTGCCTTGAAATACAACAAAGGGGAGTTGCACGTGTCGTCACTCTTTTGTAATCTCTGTTTTTCCCAATTTCCTGCAATTTTCCCTGAGACTTAATGAAACTGCTCTTTCTTTCTTATGTGAGAGGGTCGAATTATCAAGCAGTGTAAAGTTTTCTGGAAATGTGGAAGGGAAAAAGGAGTTTTGAAGCAGAGGGAAGGAAGATGAAATAATCACACATCTTTATTAAGATGCAATAGGAATTCACTAACTTTACCAAAAGTAGATATCTTTGCTGGAGTGCTCAAGAGGCATCAAGCTCTGAGAATGTGCCATTCTTGTTTGGAGGCTAATGGACAGTGCTCTGGAGTAATGCAGCCCTCCATTCCAATTATTTTATTTTATTTTAATTTATTTTATTTTA
>WAAE01008554.1:48435-133108 GCA_013400495.1 Nicator chloris
TTTATTTTATTGTATTGTATTTATTTTATTTTATTTTATTTTATTTTATTTTATTTTATTTTATTTTATTTTATTTTATTTTATTTTATTCTGAGGGGTATTGTGGAACCCAAACTGCAAAGTACGAGTGAAAGCAACTGAAAAACGAGCTGACTTTGTAAAAGTGAAAACAGAGTTAAAAATAGGTTTTTCCTGCTCTAGGAAGCACTGCTGGATTTGGGAGGCCCACTGGAGTTTGGGAAAGGCACAAATCCTGTGTTTATGGCAATGCATAAGCTGCAGTGTTTGCAAATGAGTGGTCATTTGCTGGGGTAACCCCGCCAAGCACAGGGAAATTGGAAGCTGGAAATAATGAGGATCATGATGAATCACTCTGAGAAGGCAGCTCACAGTGTAATCCAGGAGAAAACTCAGACTTTTAAAGCTCTGTTCACCACAGGGAGACTTTAATTGGCTTTGCTTGGCAGATATAAAAATGTATTGGATGTTTCCATATTCATTTTTAAATTATTTCAGAGCTAGTTTCATATACCTTTTTAATTTTTTTTATTATTATTATTCCTTTCAATTTAACAGAATTAAAATAACCTGAACAGTGTGGAAATAGTAGCTGGAGTTCAATCTGGAATAAGAAAAGCTGCATTTTGGAAGCATTATATGTCAAACATGGGCATGGTTAGATGAGTCCCCATGCTCCTGTGCCAGGCCATGTTCATTTGCTCTGGGTTCTTTGTGGGGTGGGATTTTTGTTTGTTTTGATTTAATTGAACAGCTTACCCAGTTTGGGACATGGAAAGGTGGAAATAAAGCCTTAAGGAGCTGTGCACATATTGCTCTCCTGAAACTGCTGTCATACCTTTGGTGGGACACACAAAATGTGTTTTTACAGCCACCCACAGTGGCTACAAAGGTGACAGATTATTGATGTGGAGCCCCTGCTGCTGCCCTTTCAATGCTGTGTGGAAATCAAGCAGGCAGGGCAACTCTGGAAGTGCAGGCAAATGTCATAAAGACATCAAAGAGAGAATCAGGGTTGCAGTTCAATGGCCAATGGAAAACAACAACAAAAAAATTATGCTAAGGGCTGGTGTCCTGCTTTAATCCTGTTTCAGGGGGAAAATAAAGAAAAGTGGGGCACAAGGCAGTTTTGAGAAAGCACCTTCATGTTGCCTTGCAGATAAATTGCCTGAAGAACTGAAAGACAGACATTTTTAGAGGAACAGGTTTCAGGGCCATCATAGTCCTTACCACAATAAACACTTGTTTAGCACATTCATAAGGAGTTACCAAGGTGGTTGCCAACTTTTGCTTTTTTTTGGCAATTTTTAGAAACTTTACACTCTGGAATTAAATTATTGTTTCCTTGGAAGACAAAGTGAATGTTTTGTTCTGAAAACATTCACAGTGCAGTGCATTAAATGAATGATAGAAAGAAGAGTACTGAAATAGGGAAAGGGAGACTCATCCGAGGTAGTACTGATTTGTATTTGTTCACACATTCTAGAAATGTCAGGCTTAGCTTAAAAAAAGGTTGGAAATAGGTCTGCATGGTGAACACAAAAATCAGGAAGCTGAAGTGTAAATTTATGCCTGTTGAAACTCTGTGTTTGTGTGACTGCAGCCCTGCCACTATTGTTTTGCTCTGAACTTAAAAAAATAATTTAAAAAATCTTATTGTTCCTTCTAAGATTGCAGTGCCATGGGGCACCCATTTCCTAGGGATGTGTATAGACTGCATCTGAATAAACAGACATCTTGCTTTTTATTTACTCTTTCATTTTGTCTGACTGCTTTTGCTTCAGTTGAGCATCTAAGGTGGTCTGGATTTTTACATAATTCCCAATACCATTGCATACACTTAAGATTCATCTTTTAATTTCAATCCAAAGAAGCCTCAATTTTGGGGTTTTTTTTTCCTGTAAAAACTCGTATGAAGCAACAGCAGTTCTTCCTGCTTCCAAAGCTGTAATTACCAATACAGCTCTCCCCTATTTCAGAAGAGAAGTGTCAGAGTTTTGCTCTGCACTGGTGCCAGCTGCTTGCTTTGGGTCGGTCAGTCTTCTGTTGGACCAAAATTAAATAGGCGTGTTGGTAACGAGTCACACAGCGTGTCCATCACCTTGGGCAGGGGCAGTGAGATGGCCCATGAGGTTCCCATTTGACAGAGGACTCCTGTAGAACACAGAACCCTCGTTGGAAACAGCATGTGAAGCAGAGTTGTTTCATTTGCATTAAGACATCGGCGACCGAGGCTCTTCTGGTCCTCTGGTCGACACTGCAGAAGGAAAAACAGGAAAAACTGTCATCCACTTTTCTTTATAAATTATTGATTTTAGCTCCTTAAGTTGTCCACTGCATATATTTACAAGCATGACTATATGAACCAAATGATCCATTAACTTCAGAAGGGAAAAATCAGGAAGGATGTTGATTTTCTTGAGGAATAACTGGACAGAGATCCATCTGAGCTCTCCCAGACAAGCAAAATCTGCCATGCAGCCTCGTGAATTAGGGTAATGTTCATTAGCCTTTGGCTGTGCGAGATTTTAACACTCTAGAACAAACAAAACCCATCTTATTAGAAAACAGCTGTAATAGGACTAAACTTTTATACTTTTGAATAAATAGTTGTTGGAAAGGCTTTTACCCAGAGACTGTGCTATGTCTCAATTCCCTTCTCCTTCTGCAGAGTAATTCCTTGTGTATTAAAAAAAACCCAAAGCAAACAAACAGAGAGAGAATAAGCTGATAAATATACTTCTGATCCTCATGCTCTGTCACAGCAAACATTACCATTCTGTTTTTATTCCTGCCATCCGTGTCCATTGCTAGGTGGAGGGCAGGAAGTGATGATTCAGATCTTCTCCCAGTCACTCCCCTGTAGGCTGGGGAGTGTCCTGTCATGATGTTCTTGAGGCTGAGGAGGGCATTCAGTCCACTTGTGTCAGTGTCTCTAGAAGTGCTTGTCAAAGGGATGGTCCCTTTCCCCAAGGGCTGGAGATTTCTGTCCCCAATCTCCCACAGAAGTCTGGACATGGGAAAGCACAAATCATTAACTCATTCCTTGGACCTGTTTCCCCGAGGTCCCCTGAGTGTTCCTGTCTCAGAGCTCCCTTGCAACGGCACAAATGTAGAAAACGGATGATTTCTCTGGTGGTTTTCTCACGGGCTGTTTCCCCTTTGTGCTGCTGATGGGTGTTTAGCATCAGTCCCTTCCAGGGAGGATAAATCAAACATAAGACACGATAAATGTTCACCACCCTGTTGATGAGCTGGTGGCTCGTGTTCAGGTGCACTGCCACGAGGGCCAGGGCACAGCAGCCAATTTTCACTCATTAAATCTCCCCCTTTGAGTTACGAATGCCTTTGCAAGTTAACCAAAAGTTAAGTTCCACTAGAAACAGGAAATGTGGAGGCAGAAACATTCAAAGATTTGAAATACAGACTCCCTCGTGTTTTATCACCAAAATAAGAAGCTCTGTACGTTGTTAAAACAAATTGCTTATGTAGCAGCTACTTTGAACCTCACAGTTTGTGATTTAGCAAGCTTGGTCTAAAAAAATAACTGTAGGTATGCTGAGGTCCCTTCCTGAGCGAAGATTTTTTAAAACAAGATCAGGAAAATTCTACCCTCCTTGTGAAATATGTGCATGGTTGGAAAGCAGCTCTCTGAATCGGCATCCAAAATGTTTTAACTTTCGTTTGATTTGTGGAGCTGTGACATGCGCGAGTTGGGGGATTTTATTTTCTTTTCTCCCATGTAAAATGCTCTCTAATAGCTTTGCTTTGCTGGTGGTTCTTTACATGGTTTTATCAAGTGATTACCCTTCTTTATTATTTAAGAAATAATAGAAGCCTTTTCTTCTGATAGCTCTTCCAGGAAGAGAAATTCCCCTAAGCAGCGGCCCGCTCGAGAAAAAATAGAAATTAGATTTCCCCTATTAGAAAGCTGTATAATATAAATATTTTAATTAGTAAAAATACATTCATGCCTAATATTCCTCATGTATTTTATAGTCTTGCCAGTCCTGGATGACATTCTCTTTCTTTGGCTTCCCATCAAATTCCAGAATATTAAAGAGTGTGCTGGAAATAATGTAAGTTAGTTTGTGACTTGCATCAAAAAAAATTTCTCTCCACAGCACTGTCAATAAATTATTTCACCCATCTCAGTGCACTTTCTACTTTACATCTTTCATACAACTTGTTTCTAAAAATGGCATCCCAAGCTCTTACTTATTTACAAGACCATCTGGATGGTCGATGTGTAAAAGAACTTTGAAATTTGTAAGCATGAATTAATTAAAGAAAAAGTCCTGCTTTACTGGTGTTTCTTGCTTTTCCATATATCATGCTTTACAGGAACCATAGACAATACCGTGAATTTCACGGGTAAATCTGGTTCTAATTAAAAAACCCCATCAATTTTAAATGATGCTAAATGGGGAACAAAACCTAGATGTTCATGAGGAGCAAAATACTTCAAAATGCTGATCCCTGGGGCGCTTCCATGGCTCATCCCATGCTGTTTCTGTCTCATGTCTACGGTAGAGATAATTTTGTGCTTCATCGATGCAAAATTCCTTTAATGGATGGGCATTCTAAAAATGTTGATGGACTGGGAGAAGCAGAGGGAGGACGAAACACGAAAGTGGAATAAATAAGGGATACATCCTTGCTGGTTGATTTGGGCAGGAGGGACTGATGACTTTAGGGTGTAGAATGTTCTGGAGAGAAAACTGCAATAGCGCTTGGATGAGGAGAGTGGAAGTGGAATAGAAATAATGAAAACTGCAGCAGAAAATAAGATTGGAACAAAGAACCAAAGAAAAGAGAGAAGAGGTGCTTTACAGACGTTGGCTGCAAAGACAGAGAAATTATTTTGCTGGGGTGAAAAAATGAACATATTAAATAAAATTTGTTCGAGAGGTGGAATGACATCAGGAATCCTCTACCTTCCTTTCCAGTCTAGACAGCAAATACCTGTGACAACCTCCAGCCAGAATGTGCCATTCTTGGTGGGGTCATTTCATGAGGAAGTTGACAACCTAGTGCTTTTACTGCTTGAGACAAAAGCACATCTTTCATGTATCTGGTGGAGCGCTGTCTGGAGCAGCCTTGTTGGTGATCTAGGTGCACATAGATATGACATGATGTAATTAAACCCCTGTTATTCACAGTCTTTTAAAGAGAAGATTATGCACAGGCTTCTCCTTTCCTGTTGTTTGTTCAATGTCAAATTAGCCCTCTGGTCCATGTGGATGATGATACTGCCTGGAATTAAATAAGCATGTACTGTATTCCCACCAAACTGCTGTCTACTGGGGTGCTGTGCAGCTAAATCAGGGATGGGAACATGCCTTGGGTTTAAAGCAGGAGTAGGGAAGAAAGCTGTCAGCTGTGGGACAACACCACAATTAAAAAGTTGGATGTACAGTAAATGAGGCAAGGATTTCAAAGATTAAAAGTGGCCCAGTGGTAAGATGTGGTGGGCTGGATTTTGTAGCTAAGACTGGCTTATGACAGGATGCCAAGCTTAGCCTTTCATGCTAAATGTAGATACTGAGACTTTCAGAGCCAGGCTACACAACAGTTTGGATTCAAACCAAAAAATTGTAAATTCATTCAAATTTCTTCTTTATTACTTTGATCACTATGCAGTACCAAACCCACAGTTTTCACAGTTAGCCACTCTGTGGCCTTGCTTTCCTGCACATTTACTTTGTGGTTCTTCAGATCCATTCTGGACTTGCAATTATAGTTGCAATTAGAGTTGCATTTAAAAGTGTAAAAGAAAATTATAGTTTGCAGTTGTAGTTGCAATAAAAGAGCAGGTACGTGTCAGACTGGTTTGTCTTGATAAAATTAGGTCTTATTGCAATGTGATTAGATATTTCCAATTTATAGTTTCTATTTTAATCTTTCTTAATGCATCCATCTGTCAAATACAGAAAAAAAAAATTGAAATGTACAACACACTGGGAGCTGAAGCAAGGATCTAAGTCCAAAACCCTCCAAGAAACCAAGAATTCTTTCCTGAATGCCATGTTTGGGTGGCGTGAGGTCAAAAACATGTGAGGTCACCAATGAAACTGAACCCCAAAAATACCAGGTGCAGGATCATGATCCATTCCAGGGGGTCACAGGATAATTGGGGTTGGAAGGGTCTTCTGCTCTCCTGGTAGAATGCTGAAGTGTTTCTTCGTGGCCATTCTGAATCTCTTTCATTTCGACTCCTCCTGGGGTCTGTTGCCATCCCACCACCTACTCCTGTGAAGAGGCTCACATTCTCTTGGGGCTTCCCTTCTCTTTTATTGTCTGGTGAGATTCATTTCAGAGGTAGAAGAGTTGGCCCAATTTGCAGGCACAGAACTGTGTAAAGCAAATTTTGCCAGGGCTTTGCCACTCTAAGGGGCGTGGGGAGAACCTGGAGCAGAATCTTGCAGTCTTTTTAATTGTGCTCATTGTCATCTCAATTACCTGCTTTGTGCCAAGAGGAATAACTGCATTTTACTTCAAGGGGACCACAAAGAATCCTAGCACTTGAGTAGAGAGAGAGTTGTGCATCCTGAGTCTAAAATAAGAGCAGCAGATATTCTTTTCTGATGATCCTGTGACCTGCTCCTCATTCATTCCCATGTGTGCTGCCCGAGTTCTTGTATTGTTAATTTTAGTTCTTAGACTGGAGCTTGCTCAGCTGCACTATGCAGAGGAAAAAAGGGCTTTTCTCTGCTTTCAGGTGAAAGATCATAACAATTCAAACAACTTGAATATCTTTTAAAAATATTTCTGCTAAGGGTTTTTTTTTAGCCCACCCTGTTATTGACTAAATTTCTGAAATAGCCAAAGCTGATGAAATGCAGCAATTGTTAGAGTGCTGCATGAAGAAGTGAAGAGTAATAGCTGTTTCTCCTAAAAGAAAAAAGTCAATGAGAATGTCAGTTAATTGTATGCATTCAATGGCTTTAAAATCTTACCCTGTGAGTGTTAGCAATGCCAGGTCTGTTCAGTAAAACAATAAACTTGTTTGTTCATGTGAGGAGGGGGGGACTCACCCGTCCTTCCTCAGCCTAGAACTTTATCTTTGCAGTGGGATCAATTTGCTACATAGATTTTCCATAATGCAGAAGTGCTTCTGCAGAATTAACTTTGTCTGCAGAAATTTTTCTTATTTTGCCTTGTGGTTGGTTGGCTGGTTGTTCCTTATAAATATATGTCTGAGTGAAGGAGATTTTGCCTTTTGTTCTTCTCCTTGCTTTCCCTCCCTGCTGTTTCCTGTGGTGGCTTGAGGTTTTCTGAGGACAGAGGATCTGATTCAGAGTCCTCTGAGGTGAGCAGTGCCCTTTCATCTGAAGATGTATTGCAGCTGGACTCGAGATCTTAAATAAGTTGACACGTGAAGAAAAATAACAACTGGAACGATAAGAATAATTTACTGGCTTGAAGGCTTTACAATGCAAATTGTCAATTAAAAAGAAAGGGGAAGAAAGTGTTAATTAACAGATTGAGGCCTAGGAAGAAAGTAGTGTCTTTATACAGGACAGAGTTTAGTTTTAGTTTAGTTTTGGAAGTTTTGGCTGAACTTGGGCTTAAATTTGCCTGGGTGCCATGAGCCTGTTGTTTCTCTGCTGGTTTTATGTCGTCTCTCACGCGCGTGAACATCATCAGTGTGTCACTTCAACAGCAAAGCTGGGTTTATGCTGTCCTTGACAATTGGTTTCTGCACCATTTACCAATTTTATATACTATTTCTGGCCCCCTGGCCCCCTGCACTCAGCTGTGCAATGCTCCAGCACAGCGCTGTGCTCCCGGGAAATTGCCCTCTCTAAAACAGGAACAGGCACTGCAGTGATGAGATGGCAAAGGAGGCTCACTGTGATCACTTTTTTCCTGGAAAAAAAGTACCTGAGGGATTTCATGGAAGTGGGCTGTTTCCAAGGTTTCTCTATGACTTCTAGGGGAGGATCGGTTGTTCAAAATTGGATTTCTGCTCTGTCTAATGAGAATTTGGATGCAAATATTAAAGCAGCTCTAAGCTTGATTCTCACAAATATCAACAGCCCACACAGGCCAGTTCTGAAAGAAATTTGGGGAGGTTTTTTTTGTTGTTTGTTTTGTTTTCAGAATTTCAACTCATTTATGATTCAGTATTATGATATTTTGACAGTTCACATCTTTTTACTCTCTTTTCTCGTCACTTATCCTAAAAACTGAGCTTCAGTTTAGAATGTGTCTTAATACAATGGGCTGGAAAAATCTCATCTTATAAAAGTCTAGTGAAACAAATAATTTACTGCTGCTTGGATTTTCTGAAGAGATGTTTATTTAAAACTAAAAACCTGATGTGGAACCAAGTGAGCTGGTGCTAAAGGAACAGCAGCATACAGGATTTGCTCTTTCAATTTTTAACTTCATAAACTGTGTTGCTACTGAATATAATAAAAGGCCAGATTAAAGCACAAATACATTAAAAGTTAACACACCGATAAATAGGGAGGAATTGTACTCTTATTAATAAACCTTAATCTTAACCAATAAATACATCAATAAAGTGATTAATTTGTATCCATCAGCTGGATGGATAAAAAGTTTCTTACGCAAGGATAATTTTCAGAAAATATTTTACAAACTGAGAAATCAACTAAGCGGCATATAATTTTGAGAAACCTTGTGTTTTATTGCCGGAATGTCAGTTATTGAGATGAATTATTTCTATTTCCCTACACACAGCTACAATGCTCTATTATGATCAGATATTTTTTCTGAGATGATGCTTTCCAAACATTCTGTTCTTTGATTTATTCTGCTCCAGCTGAAGCCAAGTTTATGTGGCAGACGCGTTGTTGGAGCTAGGCACATACTCTGCAGTTTCATGCCTAATTTTTACCTCTGTGAAACAAAAATCACCTCTGCAGAGCACAGTCCCCATTTTTCCTTTCTTGTGGTCTGACTGAACTGATGGTAAGAAGTTTTCCCTTCATGCTGCTGTTTATTGGTGGAGAACAAGATATCATTTGTTTTCATAGGGCTTATGTAGTGAGCTAAATAGTGTGTATAAAGTACAAGGCACAGATTTATACTGGAAAGCTGATTTTTTTTCCCCCTTCTATTTCTTTTTCTGATTTCTTTGTCACTATTCTTTACCCCTTCTCTCTTTGTCTCTGCTAGGTAGTAAGATGCTTGTTGAATGCAGCATAAAAGCAGAAGTATTAATTAAAGAATGTCAGTGACATCTACACCAGGACACACTTAAAACGATTCAAACACTGTGTTGTGTAAATTTTTTCATGAACATTTTTTAAATTGAAAAAGCTAGGAAAATTTATTTTCTATTACTGGGAAACTAGAAGCATCTTTGAGAAGTTGACAAGGGAAGAAGATGGTGGAATTGAAAGATTTCTCAGCATTTTGTGGAAAAATGGCACGTAACATATCTCATTCCACTACTTTTGTGAAGTTCTTCCATAATTAATTCTGTCCATCTGCTTCTCTTATTGCACTGCAGGTTGTGGCAGAATTTAGTGAATTCAAATACAGCAAAACCACTAACTCCTGATATTTTGATGAATGTCCAACTGCCCTTTCCTGTAACATCTCAGTGGGACTGCTGCTCTGTTAAATTCTGGGAGAAAGAGAAAATTCCTGCATGGACTTGGCTCTCCACACTAGGGCATGTTCTATCTCTTAAACTCAAGAGGACCCTTTACTCTTCTTGTGCAGGGGAATTGCATTGTGAGTGTGCAGGCTCAGGTTTTAGTGTTCCCTCCAGATAACGCTTCTTGGCTGGGAGTGCTGGCAAATCCAGGCTCTCCAGCAGCCACAGAAAGGCAGAGAGGGCTCCAGAGCTGATACACAGCAGCAGAAAAGACTCCAAAGCTGATCTCTTTCTTTCCAATCCTTCCTCGTTTGTGCTTGACAGGAGTGGGTCTCGTCCCTCCTAACTGGAGTTGCCTGTCAGACACAAGAGCCAGAGGTCACCCCTTATCATTCTTGGCCATCAATTGAAAGTTTGCAAAGGGCTGCTGGCAGCATCTTTTCCTTTCTTCTTTATTGCTGAAAACGTCAGAAATGGATCATCACAAAGCCTCCTGGTATATGAAGGGAGGAACAATGTCACCAAGTGCTGATTCTGTCGTTCCCGAGGCTTTGTTCAGATATGTTTGTCATCCCCGTTCCAACTTTACTGCTGAAAGGAGGTGGGAGGAGAAATTGCTGTAAATATCTGTAATTTACTGCTGTAGTTTGTGAACAAGGAATGCTTTTTAAAAAAGTATTTTATATATTTTTTAGCACAGTACTCCCCTCATACCTCAGTTACCTGCAAGTGCTGGTGCAATGTGGGATACTCAGTTCTAGGATGTGGGTTCAAAATGCCAAAGAAAAGAAGATTACTCAGTTAGTTTCATTTCAAGTATGCTTTTCTCACACATCAGCTTACAGCAGCCATCCCTTTGTCCACAACCATATTTCTTCCATCTGCATGTAAAGTGAGCAGTAGTTTTGCTTTGGGGCATTTTTCTGCAGGGAGATGTAATTCAGGAGCAGAGTTTCTTTTGAGCACTGACAAAATCAAATTGCTATCCCAGTAAAGTTGTGGTTTCCTTGAGGTTTATGCATAATCCCAGACTGGCTTTGTCAGACATTTATGTTGTGTCACAGGGTCCTGAGCACCTGAAAACGTGAAGCGTCTGAAGGACTTCTCCTGTGGCTGCTGCTGGGATATGGAAACCCTGGGAAACCCTGGGCAGAGGCCAGGGGCACAGAAGGGCATCTGCTTTGTCATTAATTTTGGGTTGAAACAAGCCAGGAGCAGTGCTGTAGTGGTTCTTCATCTGCTTTTGTATGTTGAGGCACTTGCTGTAGCCAAATGCTGTTAGAAAACTCAATTTCTTTGGCTAAAGTTATTTTTCCTACTTTGTTCAAAACAGCCTACTGCTAAAGAACATCTCCCCACTTCTCTTGTGGTAGTAGGTGCCCAAAGCCCGCACCTGTTTTTAGATAAATCATTAAGTTTAATCTTGTAGCCTTATTAAATAAATATTTGTGTTTAGAATAAACTTTTCCTTTGGGTTCAAGAGGAAAGAAATTAACAGTGTGTACAAAGAGCCGAGTTCTTTGGAAAGGGTCCAAAGCCCTCTAATTCTCAAGTTTCAGCTGAGAAAAGTTGAATTTAGCGTTTCCATGGATGTGATGGTCTTCATCTAAGACTTTCACACAGACAGTATCAGTGCTGTCAAAACTGTGGATGGTGATATTCAAGTACAGCTATAAAATGAAATTTACCTCCATCACAGCAATCCCAGGCATCATCCACGGAAACACACGTGATCAAATTAAAACCTTGAAGTAACTGGCTCCTCATGGTGGTTTACCAAGTATTTTTTGAGATGATTGTCAGACGTAATTAACTGACAAAAAAGTCGTGATATGAACTTCCTTCTAACTGTATTATTTGGAAATGCTCTTGGTATTTATAAAGATGTAAAAAAAAAAAAAAGTTTATTAGGTGCTCTTTAGGTTAGGTTAATTATCTATGCACTAAATATAATGAGATGAAACTTCAGGTTCTGTAGCAGTAAAAAATAAAGCAATGAGCTGGACAGAAACTGAGCCCAGGCAGGCAATGTGTATTTCTGTTCTAGCTGATGCTCAGTTCTCTTTTGTGCCCCCAGCTCGGTTTCTTCCTTCGTGTAGTGTGAAAGTCTTCTTCTCACTAGATGCTCAGCAGCTCTTGGAACAATCTGGGCTGCTCTGACCTCAGTCAGAGTTGGAGATGCACAGGATGTTACAGGGCAGGCTCTGCAGTCCCTGAAGTTGTGAATTCAGCCCCTTTCACTCTGCCAAACACATCCCGATGGAGCTCCGACAAAGCCAGGGGGATGAGGTGTGAATTGCTCTTCTGAGAGGAGGATTAGCTGTGTTTTTCTTAGGAAACTCCTCTGTCTGCTTTGACAACCACGGAAATAAATCCTTAGGACGCCTTTTCTGTCAAGAATCACTGTTCAAAAATCTGTGGCTTTTCACTGGGAATAAAGTTTCTGTGTGCAGGTGAAAATTCAGAATATCTGCTGTGATGGCCAGCTTCGCAGATCACCTAACCCGAGAACAATGCTTAACTGCATGCATGGAGATTTCTGGTCCAGAGGACAATGCTTGCTTATTTCTTTCTTTATTTAGTTATTTAGTTATTTTTATTCTTTAAAACCACTCTTGACGCTGGAACTGAAAGCTGAATTCAGACCCCACTGTCTGAACGCCCCTGTTTATCTAACTCTAATCTTGTGTGTCGTGTCATTTACAAATAAGGAAAAGATTGAACTCCTCTTTGTGCTTTGAACAAAAAAGATCTTCCTCGAGACTCCTAGAACATTTTGAGCCTGAGGAGAGTGCTGTAATTGCTAATTACTGCTCTATGTTAGGAGTGCTAATAAACATGTTTCTCGAGCTTATTACTGCTGCTCAGAGGAGCTCCAGGCCACTAATAATATATCTAAGAATTTAAACAGACTGCTGAAGTGTTTATACAGCAAAGGTATTTTTGAAATGCAACAGCAACTCGCCACCATTTCAGATTATACACAACAGCACAGGAAATTGAATCAAAAGAGCAAAATGTCAACAGAACAGCTGAGAAGCTTTGAGGTAGTCACGCTTTTCAAGCACAGAAAGTTCTCAACAGCAGCAGTCTCTCATCCAGAGATTTATTCCCTCTGAAGACTTTTTTCATGGCTCATAAAGAGTGATGGATGAAGTTAATTTTTAGTTTAATCTCTTTCTTTTCAGTTCAGTAATTTCTTTGATACTTGGCAAAAAATTAGTGACAATATGGAACCACTCAGCAGTCATTAGTGATTGTGTGTTACAGACTGTGCACAGGCCACAACAGGTTGCCTGACATTTTTGGAGAGTGGGAAGAAAGTTTTCCTTTCAGTAACTTGGGTTTTTTTAAAGCAGTATTTTAATATTTATTCTGCACAACATATAAAGAATTTTTTAAGAGTGGCAAAGAAAGAGCATTGAACTGTCTGTCTAAACTTTTGTTTTTCTGGGGTTTTATGTTCTAAAAACTCTGAATTATGCCATCTTTGCGTGGCACATTGCTCTTTAACTATGTTGCCATACTTGGAACAGCAGAAGATGTTGTCTTCTCCCCCAAGTCGTGTTTTTCTTTAGCTCGGTGGACAATATTGCATAAAATCAGGGCCTTGCTGATGTTCTATTCAGATTTACCATCTTGCATCTATGGCTGCTTTATGTTGGCTTAAGAACTAAAATCAACCACTTTGCTCTTTTAACACATTTCAGAAATGATTTTGACTTCACAGCTTTCAATTAGTGGAGTTCATTGTATTTAGAACTTCCCAGCTCTTCTTTTTGAAGGAATCAGCTATTTTAATTAGTTTTCTTATCAGAATAGAGAAAACAATGGTGAAAAAGAGAAAACAGCTTTATGTGCAGGAGATAATTTTTATTCTTTTGGAGCGCCACATTGAAAATTGGCCCCTCAAAACTCAGCTTGGATGAAACAAAGCAGGAAATTACTTTTGGGCAAGGACAGTGGAATGTCAGACTCAGCTTTGGCTGTGGAATGGGAGCACTGCTTCCTTCAGACCCCTTGAGGAGGCTGTGGTAAATTCACCCATAGACCCTGACAAAAAGATTTTTCTTATGCTGAAGTTACTGGGTTATGCCTGTACATGCTGAAGGAGCCCGTAGAAACAGTTCATTTGCTTTAGGCTTGTGTTGCACTTGAGAAAAGATACAGAAAAACTGTAATTTTTAAGTCCAGGAAAAGCACTGAGCTAGAGGGATGCAATTAAAATCCACAGAACATTATAAATAAGGTGCATTTGGAACAGCAGAAATATACAGGGCATTAAAAGTATTTTTCTAAGAGACACAGCTCCTGCAACACCTGCGTCATAGCATCATTAATTCACTTTTTAATAGATGACATTCTTCTTTTCCCTAGGCCTAGTGCCATTCCATTTATTTTTTCTAACTATGGCTAGAAGTATCAATCTAAATTATATCCAAAAAGAGTACTTTTACTTTTTTTCTTACCTTTCTGTTTTGTTTTTATTGTTGGTGTTTTGCTTTTTTTTCCTCTTCAACGCAGTTCTTTGCAGCGAGGAGCTGCCATGTGTCAGAAAATCACAGTCCAGGGCCTCACCAGAGCAGTGGATCCCCTGAACAAATGCCATTCATCTGTAGGAGTTTTAGCAGCTGCTCTTCCTGTTTGGAGCTCTAGCTTAGCTCAATCCCATCAAGAGCTTCAAAATAACGTGCACTCCTGGACCTGACCATGCACAGCTGCAGGCACTGAAAGTAAAAGTTATTTTAATTTTCTAATTATTCTTACTATGGAATTATTGTTCTTCTAACTATTAAACAATTTAGTGAATCATTCCATCTACTGGATTCTAATTATTGAATTATTCAAACTATCCTAGCTAGTGCTATTCTAATAAAATCACATACCTGAGGTCAGAGGTCTGTTCTAGGAATAATATGTTCTTTTTACTAATTTCTTAACTTATAGCTCAAAAGGAACGTAACAAATGGGAGAAACCACTTGAAATTAAGGTGAAATTCTGAAAAGCTTGCTGCAAAAGGCTGCTAGGTAGTGATAGTTGGCAAAACACCAATTTGTCATCACAGGGAAGGATGACACATTTATGCTGTTTGTGCAAAACTCTCTGAGCTTAGAAGGAGCTGGAGGGCTATGCCAGGTGTCTTTACATGGGTGAGGTGACAGCAGGAGGTGGATAATTGGTTTTTATTCTCTTTAAGTTGACTTTCTAGTTCTAGAGGCGACTTTTGGTGCCTCTTTCCTAACACACAGAGCAACACACAGAAATTGCCTTGTCTGAGCCTCATCGAAGTTCAAAGCCCTGTTGCTGATCTTTTTGCTCCGGCAGTATTCTAGCAGGGAAGATGGTTGTACACATCCTCTTCTGCTGTCCTGAAGTGTTTTTAAATTGCCCTGGCATTCTAGTCCCCTGCCAAAGCAGGCAGGAGGAACTTTTGCCCTGAAGACCGTATCTTTATATGAGTGTTCCATAATTTCCCCATTTTCTCACAAGATTTCTTAAAAGATCACGGGACAGCCTAAAGATCATTGGTACCAGACTTTTAAACTGTTATTGTTATTGACAAGAATAGTTCACCTTTTTTCATCTTATACTGTAAAAAGGGGTAACACTTCTCTGACCATAATATTCAAGGAAACAAGGAATGGTTCAGGCTGCATTTCATGGAATCATAAAACGGCCTGGGTTGAAAGTGACCTGAAGGATCATCTTGTTCCAAGCTCTGTGCCTTGGGCAGGGACACCTTTCACTACAACAGGCTGCTCAGAGCCCCATCCAGCCTGGCCTTGAACATTTCCAGGGATGGGTTTGCCACAGCAGCTCCAGGCCGTCTTCCAATGTCTTCTCACATTCACATGAAGAATTTCTTCCTAATATCTAATCTAAATCTACCTTCTTTTGTTTAACATCATTCTCCCTTGTCCTATCACTGCATGCCCTTGTAAAAAGCTGCTTTCAGGCCCCCTTTAGGTATTGGATGGCCACAGCGAGATCTCCCTGGAGCTTTCTCTTCTCCAGGCTAGGCAAGCCCATTTTTCTCAGCCTGTCTCCATAGCAGAGGTGTTCCAGCTCCCTGATCATTGTGGCCTTGCTCCAACAGGTTCACATGGGTTTGTTTTTGTTGGGTGCCCCAGAGCTGGATGCAGAGCTCCAGGTGGGATCTCCCCAGAGCAGAGCAGAGCAGAGCAGAGCAGAGCAGAGCAGAGCAGAGCAGAGCAGAGCAGAGCAGAGAGGCAGGATCCCTCCCTTGCCCTGCTGCCCACGGGGCTCTGGATGCAGCCCAGGGCACGTTTGGCTTCCTGGGCTGGGAGTGCCCATTGCTGGGTCCTGTTGAGCTTCCTGTCAGCCAACACCCCCAACTCCTGCTCCTCAGGGCTGTTCTCAATCCATTCTCAGCCCAGCCTGTGTTTGTGCTGGGCCTTGCCCCAGCCCAGGTGCAGGACCTTGCTCTTGGCCCTGCTGAGCTCCATGAGGTTCTCCTGAGCCTCTCCAGGCTGTCAGTGTCCCTCTGGGTGGCATCCCTGCCCTCCAGAGACTGCACACAGAGCGTGGTGTTGGCAAACTTGCTGAGGGTGCCCTCCATCCCACTGCCCATGTCACTGACAGAGATGTTGAACAGTGACAGTTCAAATATGACCCCCTGAGGAGCAACACTTGAACTGGTCTCTACTTGGCTGACCACAACCCCTTGTGTGTGAGCATCCGGCCAATTCCTTATCCAGCAAGCAGATAAAGTGTTGAACTGGAATTGTTCAATCATTTGCAAAAAATTTACTGTTGTTTAAGAGAGATGCTGCTGATTTTATCCCATGTCTGGATAAAAGGGAGTCAGCATAAGCTTTAGGAATTTGTGTGGCTCCAAGAGCTTTATTTTATCATCAGGGTGCAGCATTCACATTGTGGGGAAGAATTTCTCACAGAGCCTTCTGATGGAGTGCTGGCTTGGCCCTACACTCCAAGCATGTTTTCATCTTTTTCTTTCTTTCACACAGCCCCTCTGCCCCCCTTCTCTTGTCCTGTTTCCTCCTCTTCCAGGCTGAACTTCTAGTCTGCAGAGTGCAAACACATTTCTCTGCACTGGGAATGCTGTAATTAGCAAAAATTCTCTGGAATTTGAAAAGACAAGGAAAGGTCTCATTTTGCAAATGGATCACTGTTTATGAGAAAAGGAAGCAAACCCAAGAATTAAAATTAAAGTCAGTGGTATCGGAGGAAGAAGGACATTTTCCAAGGCCTTGGCATTTGATAATTATCCTGACATTATGATTTTTCTATTATAAGAGCTCTCTATGAAGGCTGATGTAAGAGAAGTAGCAGAGGGTAAAGAAGCAGAAGCCCTTTAGCAATGGCTTTATATGGATTTATAACAAATCTCATTTCAGATTAAGTAATTGTTTCTCAGCTCATAGTTTTCAACTACACCAGCAGAAAAGGATTTTTCTTCCAGCCTCATTAAAACCATATGTCTGCCAAATTAGCAATTACAATGCTATTTAGCTGACAATCTCTTGCATTGATGACACTCCTTTTATGAGGTCTTGTGTATGAGGTATGTATTTTGTAATGTAACAGGCTACCAGTAGTGCTTGTCCCCTTTTGTTTGTCTCAGTTCATGCTTTGAAGTTGACAGCCTGAGGAAATAAAAGCAAAGTAGATTTAGATGTGCAGCCTGGTTCAACTTGAAGCTGGATAAAAAGGCCATTTGCTCTTCTGTGTGGTGGCACATAGAAACAGCTGCATAGGTTGATAATACTGATGGCACTGCACTTACTGCTGTCACTTGTCCCTACAGATCTCACACTGGAAACGATCATAGGACTAGTTCTTATACAATGAGAGGAAAAATATCCCTCAATAAATCAATGGTGACAATGAAAGCAAAAACCCCCCATTTAGATAGTTTAAAAAGAAGTGAACAAGTTAGTGCTCACAAAATGCCTTGCATAGGTAGAACTTTGTTCCTGGTAACTCTTACCCGATGGTGGGTGAGAAATGACATGTGGTGTTAACTGTAACAACCTTTATTTCATCTTCAGCTTCAGTGTTTCAAAGATCTGCTGGCTAATCTGAAAAATTACCACCTAATTTAGTATCATTGCAAGAAAAGTCTTGATTCTGTGGTACGAAAAAAATCAATTTCATTATCAGGTATGGCAAGTACACGTTGAAAAAAGTAATTATTCAAAAGAAGGTGTAAACAGTAAATGCTTTTTGTAAATCGGGACAATTTTTAGATGCAGTATGGGTGTGTTGCACTAGTTGTGAATTTGTGACTGGCTGGGAGTAGGGACTGTTACAAAAAGCCTTTTTGAACAAAGGCACACAATTCTCACTCCGCAGTGCTCCTCTCCAGGATCTCCCTGCTGCGGCAGCCCCTGAAGACCACGGAGGCTACAAAGCTGATGTGGGCCCTGTGTTCCCCTTGCACTCTGAGGCCGTGCTGGCCATTTCACGGGGGCTCTGAAAGTCCCTGGCACCTCTGGCAGGGCAGGGAGCGAGCGAGAGGCAGCGCTGCTGTGCCTGCTTGTGTTCACTGGGGAGACAAGGAAGGTTCTGCTGATCCCACACGCTCTGCAGGGCTCTGGCACTGCACAAATGAACTTCTTGGGCACGCAGAGCACCGTGCTCTGTCGGCTGTGGGAGTTGCCCACTAGGAATCACCTCGCACAGCTGCTCATCACCCCTGGGAAAGGTCTCCTTGCAGTCGAGGTCCTCTGGCAGTGGCACAGCAGGAGCAGAGATCCTGCCATGGAGGAGCCCCACGGCAGCACCAGGATATTCACCACTGCACACCCAGGGGTGTCACTAAGGTCCCAAGAGCACCCCCAGAAGCACAGAGGTCAGCACCAAGGGAACCAGTGCCATCTCACAGCAGGAGATTTCCAGGAACAAAGCCTTCATGGATCATGTCACCCAATTGCATTTTTGACACTATTTCGTGGGCTTCTGGGTGTGTGGTGCAGGGAAGGCCTGTGGGTGGATTTTGAGCCCTGGGCCTACACTTGGTGCGTGTCAGGTGTTTGGTTGCCCGGGGCCATTGAGAGTGCCAGAGCTGAGGTAGAGCTGGAGGGTGTCTGGGCGTGCCGGGATGCAGCCTGGCACCTGTCACATCATGGCACCCGTGTCACAATGGGGGCAGCTGGAAGCAGAAGCAGCAGGCCAGGCTGTCTCAGCACGGCCTGGGCCAGCAAGCAGCGTGCATGCAGACAGGAGGCCGTGCTGAGCGCTGAGCCAGGGCCAGGCACAAACGCCAGGAGCCGGGGAGACGCTTCCCAGCAGGCAGCCAGAGGCCAGTCCCTGGCGGGAGTGCCTTTGGCAGGGCACGGCGCTGCTGCTGGGGCAGGGCACAGGCCTGGCAGCCTGCAGCTGCCCGGGCGCTGTGTGCTGCTTCAGATCCCCGGGGCTCCTGTCCCCACTTCCCCATCAGTACCTCCCTCCCATCCCCACGGAAGTCCTGCTCACCCCCTTAGGCCATGCTTGCCACAGTCCTTCTCTTGCTTGCGCAAGGCCTCGTCCAGTACCCGCAGCAGGCCGGCGATGGGCTGGATGAGGCCACACACCAGCACATGCAGCAGCGGGCTGAGTTCCTGGAGCGGCAGATGGCTCGGCTGCTTCAGGAGGTGGAGCACGAGAGCCTGGAGCAGAGCGATGCTGCCTGGCGAGCCCTGCTGGTGTGGCAGTCCTGGGCTTTTCTGGCAATCCTCCTCCTTCTCTTGGCAGTGTGCTTTGGGCTCCAGAAAATGAGATGGCATCCAGACAAAAGTGGCCAGAAGGAGAGCTCCAGCAGCAACTTGGAGGAGGAGGAGGAGGGAGACAACATTGATGCAAAGAAAGAAATAGAAAGCATCCCATCAAATGTGGAAGAAGACAACAAGAATGGAAATTAAGCAGGCAGCAGTGTTGCTGCAGAGGAAGAAAGCAATGTTGGATATGAACCCAAAGAAGACTACGATGACGCAAAGGAAGAAGGAAACAACGCTGAGAAGGGAGAAGAAGTCATTTCTGCTGGAATCGAAGAAGACAAAGAGGATGTAAATGCAGAAGAGGACGACCGGGATGTTAAAAGTAACCTTGGAAGGCTTTTAGAGGAGTGCATCCAGTTGCCTGTGGTGGACCTGGACCAAGGTTGCTCGATGATAAGTGACGTGATGGACAAGCTGACAGACGTCTTTGGACAAGGCTTGTTCAACAGTTTCTACCCGGTGCCACAGGCAGCCATCGGAGTGGGCAGCGCCTTTGAAGGCTGGAGTCCCCGTGCAGAAGGTGCTGTGTACAGTGTGCTTGTGCCCCTGAGTCCCCCTCCAGGACATGCCTTCCACCTGGAGCTGGACAACGCAGGGATGCTCCAGAGGAACTCCTGTGTCCGTGTGGAGCTGCTGTGCACCTGCACGAGGGAGCAGCTGCAGGAGGACATGCTCTGTTTCCTCCACCACCCCGAGGAGGAGCTGAGAAGGAGACAGGAGCCCAGCCTCCTGCACAGCCTCTGCACTGGCTCCTCCCTAGATGTAGAGAAAACTGCCCACTGGTTCTGTCGATTTGTCAGAGTAGCCTGGCTGCTTTTGCCTCAGTCCCACCACTGGCGTTTAATGTTCCAGCCCTCCAGCCGGTCCTGCAAATTCCGGCTCAGCAAGGACAAGGAAAGCGTCACGGCTGAGGTGATCTTTGGAGCGCGGCAAGGAGACTCGGATGTCTTTGTGGCCAGCCAGCCAACAGAAGCAGGCGTCCCAAGCACGACGTGGCTGGAGACGTACGCCGTGGCAGAGGCCAAATTCTTCCGGCACATTTACAGGCAGGCCCCCCAGGACAGCTGCCACTGCAAGTGCCTGCAGCTGCTCAGCCGCTTGCTGCCGGGGGTGGGCTTTTCCAGCTACACCCTGAAGACGGTGGTGATGCACCTGCTGAGCACCGTGCCCCTGACACGCTGGCGCAGGAGGGATTGCCAGCAGTGGCTGGTGGACATTCTGAAGAACCTGCTCCGCTCCCTGCAGACAAAACGGCTCGACCACTTTGTCATCGGCAACGAGAGGTTTCCTCCGGAGATCAGCTTGCCCTCAGACCTGCGGGTGGCTGAAGCACCCAACCTGTTTCAGCACCTGGCCAGCAATGGGGATGCCCACGTGAAGGCCGTGCAGGAGTACGTTCACCTGCTGCGTGGGCTCAAAGAAATGCTGGTCCAAGGCCGTTGAGGGAGATGCTGGTGCCCACAGCTGTGCCTGTGGGGCCTGTGGACAGAGCCTGTATATAGCACCCTCCCTTAGTCAGTGCATTTCTTGGCTAGATTGAGCTCCCGTAGTTAGTGCCTTTACTGGATGTATGAATACCCTGTAATTAGTGCATTTATATATCAGTACCCCCTAATTTATGCTATTGCTATAGAAATAAGTACCCTATATTTAATGCTTGACTATTTACATTAAGACCCTTCTGTAGTGCATTGACTATTTTCATTAGGACCCTTATTTAGTGCATTCAGGCATCCTGAATCTTCCTTGTTATTGTTTCAATAAACTGGACTGTTCCTGTATCTGGATTGTGCAAGCTCTTCTTGAACTCGACCACACCTGCAGTCCACAAACAGAATGTTTTTCAGGTCTACTTTTGTAGCTGTTTGTACTGTGTTTATGTGGGTAAAGATGTGTGCAAATATGCTGACAGCTAGCCTGAAGAAAAGATATTTGTGTTTATAGGGACTTAAACCATCTTTGCACTGTGCTGGTTTTGATCTGCATAAGATCAGAACAGCACTGTCTTCGAAAAATATGTGCTACAAAAGTTGTGTGTGGTACAAAGTGGTCAGTTATAGGTACTATTGGAATATATATCTTAAGCATAGTTTTTAGCTAAGCAGTCTTTATTTCATGAACCCCAGTAACAGATTACACAAGGCAGTTTGCAGCCTTTGAGGAAATGCACAGTAAAATGATGAGCTAGAAATTCATTATGTAGTTTTGGGTTATTAGATTCAAGCTCAGTAGCTTTTATAGATTTATGGATGTCAGTGTAGATTTACAGCCTGGAAAGATGATAACAATGTCCAGAAATCTGGTGTTCTGTGGAGGTTTCGATATCTCAAAGGGATTAGCTGTGAGTTCTGGTTTGAAGTAGTGAAATAAATTAGATACATAATTTTTGCTTATCATTCTGCATTGTTTTATGAAGTGCTACTTGTACAGAAGATTCTTGACCTGGATAATGTATATTGCACAACTCATGAATCCACTGCTGACATATATATGTGTGTGTGTATTTTATTTCCTATATATATATAGTGTTTGTACAGACACCAACACAGAACACAAACTGACTGTCCTGATAAAAGTAAGGATAAAGCCTACAATGTTATTAATGCCTTTTTCTTTGAGACCATCCTTAGTTCTGAGATATATTTGCATAGGAAGGTATTTTTTTAACAGAGTGGTGGCTAAGACACAAATGTTGCAATGTTGCTTCTGTGTCTTCCCAAAGTGCTAATTTCCTAATCGTTTTTAATGACATTAGGAAAGAAGATTTGCATTAGAACACTAAATCCCAAGATAGCAGAGGCTATCAGTTAATTATTTCCTATTGATTTTCTAGAATGATAGGTTTTTTAAAAGGCTGTTCCTAATCTCATTTCTGTCTGTCATCCTTTGTGACTTGTGTTGACAGTCCTTTTAAAAAGTAAAACAGGCTCCTTTTTGAAATCTGCTCTTTTATACTGAATTCCTCTGCCAGAGGCCTGTCACTCTCCCACTGAAGTAGTTGTTGACATTTACCAAAGCATAACAATGTTTAATTTAATATTTTGGTGCTTTAATGCCGTTTTCCCAAGACAAAAGTTTGCCACTTCTCTCTCCTGATATGGCTGATGACAGCTAACTTCAGAAACACCTTTCATTCTTCAGCATTTGGGCTAATTGGGGTTTTGTTACTTTAGGGCCTGAGTTCAGCGCCCCTGTTTGTGAAGTATTATGCTGTGAGCAAACCCCCTGAGACAAGCAAGGCTTGGTGCACACCAAGAGATGACATGTGACATGCAAGGGAGAGCTGCAGCACGGAAAAGGCAGGATTTGGTCGTTGAAGGCTGTAATTCTACTGCAAAGAGAAAAATCTATTATAAGACCTCTCTAACTTGCAGGAAAGTCTGGAAACACCCAGACAAACTTTTATTTCTTCTTTCTGGCTTCATTCTCCTTTATTGGTCCTGTCAGGGATGTAAAGAAAACCTTAGGAATGAATTTCCACTCAGCTGAATATTTTGGATGCAAAAAGACAGGATTTCAATGACAAATGGGAATGTAAAGAGGTGCACTGACAAAAGCATAAGTTCAAAAATGACAGATCACTTGCATCCACCAGATAAACAGGAAAGGAGCTGGCATTACTCTCCTCAAAGCTCAAATGCCTGGAAGAGAGTGCAGACAACCACAGTGGGTGAAGAGAAGGAACTTTGTAGTGAGGAAAGAATAAAATTGGGGAAAAGGCTATGGGAAAAAAGGAAAACTATTGAATAGAATGATCTGGTGAGATGGTGACTACATTGATGGTGTCCAAATAGAAATTCATAACATGTTATCAAGAAACAAAGGAAAATGAAGGAAAAAAGAATCATGGGACAGCTTCTGGGAAAAATGTAATGGAATTTTCTCTAAGTGCTTTGTCCATCCATGTTGTGTGTCATCCCATCCCTGATTAATTATATCAGTAATAAAGTAATTCAAGTTGGAATACCTTACTTTTAGGAAGAAATAGAGATCTCGAGAAATGGGCGGAAATTTTAGCAACTTCTAGTGAAAGAAAGCAATAGATACTGAAAAACACAGGGGAGCTGCCAGTTGGTAGGGAATGTTGTTTCTCTGTGGTGATGCTTCAAGGATCCTGATGGTAACACCTTTCTCATTTGGGCAATTCAAACTGGAGCCAGTAGTAAAGCAATGAAGTAGGACCAAGTAGAAAGTGGGGTTTTTTTAGCATAAACCTGTGGGGCTATTTTGTAAGAAATAGCTGTGTCTGATTGTCTTAAAAAGGCAAAAAAACCCCCAAACCCATGTTTAGTAATATATTGGTGGACATTTTAGTTAGATTTTATAATTAAAAACGCAATTTGTCAAGGTCCTCCGCCCTTAAAAAACTTTTACTTTGGATTGAAAGAATTAACTTTGTTACCTTGAGAGATCAAATTGTTCTTTGTGCTTCTGGAAGGGAAGGATGATTTAAGATTTTTAGAGACAGCACAGTAGGGAAGCACATTCTGACTCAATGAGGCACCACAAGTTAATCAGTACTTTTTATTCTGTATTGTTTTCTCTTGCCTTTGCAAGTCTCATGCTGTTCTTGAAATGCCTGGGAGTTAAAAGAACCAATTTGCTGTCAGTACTTGGAAAAAAAAAAAGATGGTATTTCACAGTGAGAGGAGTGTATATATCCTTATTTTAAAACATTATACTTTTTTTTTTGGTCAGCCTTTTTTTTTTTCTTTTGAATGTAACAGTTAGAACCCCCAGGAAAGAGAAATGCTGCTTGTGGAAATAAATGTCTTCCTGTTCCCTGCAGAGAAAATTATTAAGAACAAATTTACTCATAAAGTAATAAAATAAATAAAAAAGAAATTGCCATGAGCAAAAAGTGCTATTAATTCTGAGTAGCTTCTGGCACAAAGGTGAAATAAACATTCTTAATACTTAAGAATGGCTTAGGACCTGAGCTATTGCTCCTGCTTTTAAAGGCTCAGAAATAGAGTAAGAACAGTTACAGCTCTGGATATGAGGTGTGGATACATCCAGCTGTTTGGAGGTGTTTACTATTGGAAGTTTTGTCTCATTTTTTCTCCGTTATTCTTGCCTTTCCACAGTAATCCCCTCCCTCCCTCAGGCTGATGTAAAGAAGAGAGGCAATTCTCACAGTACCTTTACACGTACTCAGAATAAAAAACCAAGGGTTGGGGAAGCTCAGAAATCCTCGTTTTTCCATTCCTTGCAGCATCCAGCCACATTTTGTACGTTTAATAACAGCTGTGGAGCTCCTGAACCCCTGTGAGCACCCATCCTTCAGGGGAAGGAAAGACCTCGGGTTCGTAAATGCTCATGATCAAAAGGAACGACAGAAATCAGAGGGGCCACAAACAATCAGAAAGTTTTATTGATAAATTACACCCTTTGCCGTGGAAATTGGTGTATTAATCCCTGGCTGCTGTGCAAGCACATGGCAGTGGGTTTTGGATTATTGGTAAAAGGAGAGAGAAAAAGGCAGAGATGGATTAAAGAGAGGGAGAGAGAGCGAGGAAAAGAGGAAAATAGAGAGAAAAAGAGGAAGAGAGAGAAAAAGAGATCACCAGTACTGGTTCCAGGGTCAGTCAGCTGAAGGGATGTCAGTCCTGGTTTCAGCATCAATCCAGCTGTGCTGGTCTGGCTGAGGAGATGCCCAGGGTCTACCTTGGGGGCACTGCCCAGGCTTGGCACATATTTGTGGACAGGTTTTTCACTTGCCGTGCAGATTAGTTCTCATGCCCAGTCCATTCTTTCTGGAAATGGGCCAGAGGCTTTGAGGGTCTTTAGGGGTCTTAATCCTCCCCTCCAGTCCCTGGCCACTTCTTGGCCTCATTCCTGCACTCGTGCTCTGCTGTGTTGTGCTGATCTCCAGGAACCACAAAGGTGTGAATAAGTTTTCAAGGATGACGGTCTAAAACCCAGGTGCTCTTTGGACACCTGTTGACTCTGGGAACAGTGATTCCGAGAAGCTCAGGAGCATTTCTCAGCTCATGGTGAGGTGGTGGTGGTGGGAATGCAGCTCCTCAGTCCACCCCGTGCCTAAAGTCAACTTCTTGACTACAAACCCATATCCCAACTCCAACCGGTAATCAAGTAAATAATTAGCTGAAGAATTGAAATTTTTCATTCGAGTGTGGTGAGGAGGAGATGAACTAATTTAAGATGTATTATTATGCTTTCTAGTAAAATATGGATATACAATGAAAATGATTTGTAATGTGTTTGTTTGTATTTCAGCAGGAGCAAGTGCAGTGACAAAACAGTGGGACTGAAACTGAGGTATTATTTTGAGGAGACAGAGGCTGGACAAGCATAAAATAGCTTTCAGCCAGTCCAGCCAGTTTCTCTTCAGTCTCTACTTGTGTGCTATTGGTGAAATGATTGACTTTTTCCCCTCTCACCAACCCCCATCTGGCTCTCACTGTATCAGATTGACTTTGGGATGCACAAAACAGATTGAACAAGGAGATTCATTAAGTTAATCCCCACAGGCTAGGAGTACAAGCAGCTCAATTCCTGAAACCTGACTGAGGCAAGAGGAAATAAATCAAAACAATCACGCAAATGTTTTATCCCAGAACATGTGCCCAGGGAACGATCTGCTGGTGGTTGAAGGTGTTGTGTTTTATACAAAGGAAATCAGCTAAGCCTGAGTCCAGACTAAATAAAAAAAAAGAGAATAAAAATCACTACCTGAAAAGTGGAAGGTAGTGATGGGTGAGACACGTTTTTAGCGCCAGGCAACATTTTGAGGGGTTTGACATAGAATTATACAACCTGTCATTAAGATGATGAGGTGAGATAAGCTTTCATTAAAATTGGCACTTTAAGATATGATATTGCTTCTTCAGTTGTTTCCTATGCCAGTTAGGAAAGCTGATGCCTTTGTTGTTACAGTACCTGTAAGCCATAAAACTGTTTCAGCAGACTGTAAGCTTGAGTTCCTGAGGAACAAAAAGGGACTTGTAAAAAAAAACCCAAACCCCCCACACAAAATAACAACCAGCTACACCCCAAAATCCTGTGAGATTTCTGGCATATTTTTATTTGATTTGGAAATTCTCCTGGTAATGCTATTAATAGACCTTTTGCAATCATTGCCAGTTCAGTTTGGGTTTCTTGGTTTGGTTTTTATTTTAATGTTGCTGTTTGTGAACAATACATGGAAGATTCAGGAGCCCCAGTACCTCAACTCTGATTTCAATGCATGAATTTCAATTCATGGCATGAGTGAACTTTTAAAGATGTACAAAGCAGAGGTTTGAAATTGGATACAGTGTTTAAGGATTTCTCGGTGGTGTGTGTGAGTGGTGGGCTTGTGGGTTTGTTTTGTTTTGTCAGCGCAGAGGGAGTGTTTTGCTGTAAATATGAAATGTGGAAAAAATGCTGGGAGTGTAGAAGGGAATACAGGTGACCTTGTCCCTGATAAGTCCCAGCTGTACCCAATAAAGATCAGTGAGAAAAGGGAGTGGGTGAGCTGGGGAGGGGACTCATGAAGGAGGAGGGACCTTGAGGAAGAGGGAACCAGAGGATCACCAAGAAGGAGAAGGATCCTGGGGAGAGAATCCCTGCTGTGAGGTCAGTGTGGGTGTGCAGTCAGAGCCTGCTGTTGGAACCTGCAGTCACAGTCTGGCTGGGGAAAAGCTGCAGTCAGAGGCTGCAAAGCAATGCCTGCAGTCAGAGCTGAGCAGGAAATCCCCAGCAGTCAGAGGCTGCAGGGGAAACCTCCAGCAGGAGCTGCTGCAGCCAGGGTCAGGGAATGGTTGGGGTCAGGATGGCTGAGCTGTGAAGGGGAACAAACCAGGGCCCTTTTCCTGCTGTGATACACAAGGAGTCTGTGTCCTGGCTCTTTTCTACCCTCCAACAAGAGGGCTGCTGCAGCAGGGAGGAGTGATGTGACTGATTTCCCCACCTGCTTTGCTGCAGATGTGCTCCCAGTGCTCTGAAAGCTCCTTCATTGCTAATTACGGGAGACCTCAGTGTCACAACCCCAGGGGCAGCTTGGGGCCAGCACTCGCGTTGTTGTTAATGATGCATCTGCCACTGCCTCCTCAGAGCAGGTTTCATACTAATGGGGTAGGAAGGACGCTCACACTTGTGCTCACTGCCGCTGGAAAGAAAGTAAATACACAATTTTGTGAGGAGGTAGAAACTACGTGTGTGTGTATATTTTTTATAAAACTGTGCTAGGCTATGGTCTTTTTTCTCCTTTGGAAATTTGCACTAGTCTCACTGATGTCACTCCTCTTTCTACAGTTTTCCAGAGATAAAAATTTGAACCTCTAAAGGCTTGTTTTTCACTTAGCACCGCACTGACTCTTGCCAGGATTTAGTCAGGAAAAGAACTTCCCTGAAATATTGGCATTTTAATATTCCACTGCCTGTTCTGAAATGCAGAAGGTAATTATTCGTGTGTGTAGGATGTATCAAGCTATACAGACCATGGAGGAAACTTGGGAAAATGGGCTCAATTTCTGTTTATTCAGCTGTGCATTTTGGAGCCAGCTGGAACTGACTCTGCCCAAGGTGGGGCAGCTCCTGCTGCCCTCTCACAGAAGTCACCCCTGCAGCCCCCACTGCCAAAACTTTGTCATGTAAGCCCAACACACCAAGTTCCTTTGGAAAGGGTGCAGCCACTGATATTTCTGTAGACAGAATTTGTCTCTTCCCATCAGCATCAAACTGTGATGCTTTGTCATTATGGTGACAGGACAGGAAGGGTTTGAGTCTCTGCAGAATTCAAAGACAGGTTGTTGCCAGAAACATCCTCTTCCTTTGTACAGGACAAAATCTCAACTCGAGCATGAAAATGAAGGGAATAACAAGGAGGTGACAAAGTGGGTAGCAGATTTTGAGGAAGCAGTTTTCTTGTCTGTTTTTGGACTGAGGTAAAGAGCTTTCTGTTGTTAAGAAATTCATTGGGAAATGAACACCCCCTAAAGAACCACGAGCCTTATTGCTGTGGTTGGGTGTTGCTTTTCCCCTTTGTTTGCTTTTTAGGATTCCAAAGGTGGGTTGTTTCTTACTGAAAAACATTTTCTGTGCTCTTGAATTATTGGTAAGGAAGAATGAGGTTGCATCTGTGTTAGAGTTGGCAGGATTCTTTTTGGCGTTGATTTGTTGAGGGTTTAGGCTTTGCAGATAATGATGACATATAATTACTTAGACACATTTGCCCTCTTGAGTGGGATGCTGAGTGCTTCCTTCCTGTTGCAATTCTTTGTGGGGAAGAGGTCCACATTCTGCAGAAAAAATCATCTCTCTGTTCTCCTAAGCTTGCAAATAACTCAGTGAAATGAAGTGGTTTTGCTCCAGTAGCCCTATATTCCTTGAATAACATCTATTTCCAGGCTGCCATTCATACTAGAAGAAAATGAATCGAATTTTTCTCACAAGAAATCTTAGATTTTTGCTTTTGGAGTTTAAACAAAGGATGCTACAGCTCTTAGGCCAGTACATGTATGCAAGCCTTAATGTTGGGAGAATTGCAAATGCCAGAGATGATTTTGATGTTATTTCTCCATGAGCTTTTAAATCACTGCTGAAATACAGTCCTTGAAGTTTTGGTTTGATTGCACCCAAACTGAGCTCTGAGATAAGTTGATTTGCAGTCCACTTGAGAGCAAGGTATAAAAAGCTCACATTTAGACAGTGGTTTTTAGTTCAATTATAAGAGATGAGGATTTTATTGATAGTTTGGTAGCAGCAGAACACAGAATGGCACAATATTTAGGAATGAAACCATTGTAAGTTACTGATCTGCCAAATAATTCTTTTTTATAAGCTGAAATGTAATTTCAATTCATGCTTTTGTAAGAAGCTGAAATGTAATTTCATTTAAGTATGGAGCTAGGATTGTATTGTTTTGATTTTAATTGGAGCCTGCCCTAGAAGGTTTCTTCTTGCCTGTGATTAGACCATCCCTGGACCATTTTAGACACTGATCTGTCAGGAATCAATTTTACAGTGCACTAATCACCTGATATTAAAGGTGATTCAGTAAAACAGTGTGAATAACCTTGAAGAAATTGCAGCTGAGAACTTCATAAGAGAAGTATGTTCTCTATCATTATCAGCTGTTGAAAAAAGTGTGAGATTAAAGTGTTAAGAGTTAGAACAAGGAAGATGAAGAAGCAGATAGTCCTTTTTTCTACAAACTGATGGCAGATTTGTCAACATTCCTCAGTTTGTGTATTCTGAATAGCTGCTATTTATGGAAAAGATCCAAACTTAAAAAAAAATAGGAATTTTTTCACACAAATCACTGAGCTGAGTGAAGCAATAGTCTCTGTATATGGTCCCATCAGTGACATACTTGGGGATGAGCTGAAATGTTATTTCTGTGATGGAAAGTGGTAGGCTTTTCATACATGGTTTTTACCCAATATGGTGTGAATATATATGAGCTTATAGATACTATGTAATATGTAGAAACTTTATGGTGTTTAACCCATCAAATAAGAACGAAGAGAAGATTGCCCAATAAAACAATTTTAGTGGCCAAGGGGAGGTTACATCAGCAGAAATATGAATTGAGATGGAGTGGAAGATGGAGCAAACATAGGGACAGTTGCTTAAATCACTTCTTTAAATCCTATGACATTTTATATTAACTGAGCTTTTGAAACACTTTTACAATCCCCAATTTTTACTTGTTCCTTTTCATTCAAGTGCATGTTATCCCCATTTCTGTGAGTTTCTTCCCCAAAAGTTCTTCCTTTTACAGTTTTTCACTTGTTTTTGTGCTTGCCCTCTTTGCAGTACATCCTGGTGTCATCCTCCTCTCTATTTGCTGACCTGAAACACACAGATCCTGAAAAATTGCGCTGCTAGACCACAACTCTGTGCTCACTGCCAAGCTCAGGGAAACATAATGCTTCCAGGTCTGAAGCACAGCTGCCCCAAAGTGCAAATCTTTGTTTACAGCTGTTTATTCACAGCATAGATGGTGTGTGGGGGTACCTGTGCATAATCAGGCATGGGGAACTGTAACTGGCATTTTTATTCTAATCTAAAAATATGACTCTAGTTTCTCCTTGATTTACTCTGGCCTTGCTGAGGAGATTATGAAAGCACAAAGGACCATAAGTTTCTCACTCAAGGGTGAGTCCTACTCAGCTTTATCTCAGAGCAGAAGTTATCTGTGGAGGCACAGCATGTGAGGTGACAAACGAGGCGGGTGGGACGTGACCAGCGGGGTGCTGGTCCATCTGTGCTCACTGAACACCAGGGTCCAGGCACCACCTCCCCAGTTTCTCAGTTCTGCCCTTGGCCTTTCTGTACGTGTGAATTTCAGTGCTGGTTCCTGGCTCAGGGCTCCTCACAGCAACAAGAGTGGAAATCCTGAGAATGAGAAAGCAAATGGCGAGAAGCGGCTCGGGCTGAGCCTGTTACAAACCCGGTCACTTGCTTGCCAGAGCTGTTACTCTGAGGCACTGAGGCTGAGGTATTTGCTGTTCTTGACAGATTGTGGGAATCCAGGGCTTTCTGTGGGTGACACTTCCTCTAAGCAAGCTCGTTGCAGCACTTGGCATTGATGTAAAAAGATTGATATCTCCTGTGTTTTGGGTGGCTCTTTCTGAGCTGAGTCCTTTGGGAACAGCACAGCCTGCCCTGTTACTCTTCTCAGGTATCATCCCCAGGGAAGAGCTGCCACCATCCCTTATCCTTCTATGTATTTCCAGGTCTAGTGGATCATGGCTGAGTGATGCCAAGGGCTCTGTTCCCCAGCTGGTCCCCTGCTTTGATCATGGATGCTTTCTTTCTGTGTGCTTTGGTCTCCCTTCTTCTCTTCTTTAACTGAGCTAGAGGATAAGCAGACTGGTAAAAAATCACTAAACCCCATTTTTATCTTGACTCTGTATTAAACTCAAAGTTTCTATTGTTTTTGGTCCCTTTTTTTTTGGTCCCTTTCCACTACACTTTAACTGAATTCATTGGGATCCTTTCAGACCTCTAACTTGGAGAGTTAAACTGTATCAATCCTAAGTTTAAGAAGCATTGAGTCTCTGCACAGTCACTGCGTTTTATGCAGCTCCAAGTTTCAGCAGCTGGATCCAGATTTGTGTATCTCTAAATAAAGAGTTGGCCAAATTTAGGGCAAAAGCGAGCCAGTTGAGTTCTGTAGGCAAGGAGCTTATGCTGATCTATTCTAACAGAATAGCAGGACCCAGCATTGTTTATGGGGTATCAATGGACACAAAAACACCTTAAGAGAACATTTTTCAAGCTTTGAGAACACCAAAGGTTACTGCAGACATGGATGTGAGCAGAGGGTCTCCCTGAGGTCTTTCACAAAATGTTCTACAAAAAGTAGGGTGAGATAAGAGGGAAAAAGTAAATCTAAAAATATGCAGGGAAAAAACCCTATAAAATGAAGTCTGTTGCCTACAAAGGGACTTTTCCCAGTGCAGAGCTCAATGATTAAGTAATATTTAAACTCCAGCTTGAAGCCTCATGTGGAAACTAAGAATGCCTCTTGCTGAATCGCTGCCTTGCTGCTCATCAGGGATGAGAACTGTTTGAGGTTATTAATCATCTTAATCACATTAATCTTAGGAATAAATATAGAAACCTGGACCATATAAAAAGAAATAATTCAAATTTGGTTTCCAAAAACCTAATAAAAGGAGGTTAAACAGAAGGGAACTGGATTTTAAAGAAAAACAAATAAATTTACAATGCTTTGTTGTCTGGTCCTGAAGTATAAATTGGAATTCTGTAAGCAGTAGTGTAGTAGATGTGTGAAGGTTTTCTTTGAAGGAAAATCTATATTGGAGACTTTAATTAATAGGTGCTTGAATGAGACAAGTTGCTGATTTGTAAAACAGAGCATGGTCAGGCTGTTAGAAGTGCAGTCTCAGGTATTTGTATCCATGTGGACTGGAGACTTTGGAAGGGAAGGTTTGTCTTCTACCTCTGCAGCAGGTGGGAGAAGATAGAACACCCACCACTGCTGTGTTTGAGCGTGGTTGTTTTCAGCTGCAGGGAAGTTACACATCTTCCCAGTTTACTTTTATAAATATCAAAAGAATTTGTAGGAAGTCTGATATGATCCAGAGATATGGAAGTGGACAGGAAATCTTCCTCCTTAAAATGCCATAATTTAGAAAATAAAACCTATGTTTACATGCAAAAATCTGAAAATATGTTTTTGGATTAGTTTTGCCATGCATGCTCAATCCAACAATCCAATTCAGAGGTTTGTATCATGAATATTTTATTTCAATACATTTTTCTGAATTGATGAACAGACACATTGACTTGGCTTCAATTTTATGATGATAGACAAAAAGGTTCACATTTTTAGTCCCTAAACCTTCAATAGCAGTTTAGCTAGTGTTTGATAATTTCCACCTTTAAAAAATTAGGAAAAAAAGTTGTTAGAAAGCATCTTTAAAACCAGCTCTTCATTAGAAGAGGACATGAATCCTTTCCCTTATCTGCTGAAGCTGTAGCCTTTGTCCTTTGGAGCACTCCTTGGAGTGCTGTGTTGTTTCTTTATGAAAGAAAGCATGCAATTCCATGTGGACTTCCTTTCTGCATGTTTTCCTTCAAGTCTCAGTTTAAAATCAAGCAACAAATCTAAAAGGCATAGGATAGGACAAGAATTCTTGAAATCCATCAAATTCGAAGTATGGTCCTTGCTAATTGTTCTATTTCTATGCCAGGTTTTGATCTGTGTGGTGGTGCAGTGTGATTTCACTGGATCTGTAAGTGGGCAAAAGTTAGGTGTACTACAACCACAAAAACTCTGCGAGTAACTTCTCTGATGTGGGTGACTTACACAATTCAGTTTCACAGAGGGCAGCGGTTCAGATATCACAGATTTCTGGCAACAATGAATAAAAGCACCTTGACATCCTCTTTGCTGGGAGATGAGAGGTGTAAACCCCTGACCCACAGCTCCTGGAGGATTGCAGGCAGAAGGCAACACACTGGCACTCTGAGTCATCTGCTTGCCTCCTTCCTGAGTTGCTTTGCATCCCTGGAAATGGACCACAGGAGAGTTGACATTTTCGTGCCAAATGAGGATTCTCCTAATCTTGCGAGGCGTGGATCAACTTGCTTTAAGCTGATTTACTCCAGCAATATGCTCCAAACAGATGGAGAGCATCAGTGCCTTGATATCAAGTCTCCTAATGAACGCTGCCAGGCGAGGAACCCCCTGACAGAAAATGCTGCAGTTACACAAACCAGAGCAGCGAGTGTTCAGTGGCATCTGCAGACCAAGGCAGGTTTTTATCTCTGTTACTTCCCTTGCAGCTGTTGTAAGAACTGGACTGAAGGTTCATTTTGTTTCCCCACGTGTTTGATTGCAGGAACGCTCTAGCGAGGGTGTCATCCTTAGTTTACCATCATTTAGAGGGGTCTGAGAAAGACACTTGCTGTGGAGTGTTCTAGATCAAGCAGATTGGCCTGTCTGCAGTTAGGGAGTGTGAGATACGATCACTTCAAGAGCTGTCATATTCTGATTTGATTTCTTAATATGGTTTCTGTAGTGCATACATATAACTCAGCAAGTAATATAAATAGACACATTCCATTTTACGTACAGCCAACTAATCATTTGAGACGCTTGCATTTTATGCTTGATTTCAGAAGTAAACTGTTTTATTTCCTATGATAAGACAACAGGGACATATTGGTTAATATAATTTTTAAAGTAGTTTTCTTATCAAGATTCAGGTAATAGATTTTTTTTAAAATGCTAGATTAATAATACAACATTAGTTATCCTGACATCACAGAGTGTTTGGTGTCCTCTAAAAAGAGAAGAGTCAGTTCAGTGTCTAACTGTGCTTCAGCAGATGTATCAGAGTTGGAGCAACATTCTTAAGCTATTTCTCCTTAAGCTACTTGTGTGCAGCCTTTGGCCTTCCAAAACAACATTGCAATGAAATTAGCATTTGTGATGTTGGTCATTAGCTGCAAATGAATAAAATAGTTGGGAGGGGAAGAGATTCAAGGACAATGTTGGTTTTTAGGTAGTTTTTCCATGCTAACCTTGCCCAGGGTTTTGCATTGCATCACTTAGTTCCTAGCTATTCTTGTTCCACCCCCAGCTTTTATATGATTATACACATGTAGTAAGTTTAAATATTTCAAAGACCCTTGCTTTTAGCGACTCCTGGAACCTAGAACCTAAAACTGAACTTGTTACAGCGATTTTACTGTTTCCTTACTTAAAGAAAACAATGGCAGCATTGATCTTTTGGGGAGCTATTTTGTGTGTGTGTGTCTGCCCCCACCTCACATTTCTCCCTGTACTCCCCCAAGGGAGGATTAATGTAAGATGTCGAGGACATTTCTTTTTCCTGTGGCACAATAGCCTGTTGTTCACATGTAGAAGAGATGCCTGTTACTGACAAGTGGAATATTTGTTTTCCCACCAAGGCTGACACCCGGTTTCAAAGGTCAAGCACTGTCTGATACTGCATTTACTGGCCTAAACTTTTCTTTTCCCACAGTGGGTGAATTTGTGTAACTGCCCCAGCTGCTTTTCCATTTGCTGCAATGTGTCTCTAGCAGTTCTTCAGCTTCTTTGCTTTGCTCAAGCTGAACACAGCACAAGCAGCTAATTAGTCTGTCCTGATAAATAAAGCAGTGCTGTATGGGAGACTGGGGCAGACCTGGGGAAGCATGAGCAAGTGCCTTGGCTTACAAGTTGATTTTTGTTCAAATTAAGTGTTTTGATCCTCACTTCGATTAACAGGTGAAAATGCAAAATGAGACTGAGCTGGGGAGTTGGAGTGAGAAATTTTCCCTTGTCTTACATTAGGTCAAATATTTCCACAATCCATAAGTGTTTCAAGGATGTGCTTCAGTTCAGGGACATCAAGGAAAAGCACGTCCCATGGGAACAGCTGGGGGATGCTCGCCTGTACCAAACCCCAAATTTTGTGCTGTGTTTTGGAGTGGTTGCCTCCACAGCAAGCACGGGCTGCTGAAAGATTTCTGTCCTTTCCCTGTCCTCCTCATTAAACAGCAGTTTCTGGCTGAGCACTTTGCACTTCAGTCACACAGGGCCTTTTTGCCTTTCTCCATAGCTGTGGCAGCAGTGAGATAATGTCCTCTTGTGTACAGGCAGGACAAAACTTGGTGAAGCATAAAATCTGTTCTTTCCAACCAGCTTACTTTTGATGGCAGGAACAGCTTCCAGTCCCACAGTAAGAGGACTAACTTGTCACTCACTGGAGCAATTTACCTGTTCCAAAAGGCACAGCTATTGTTTCCAAGAATGAAAGCAGCCACTGTTAAAAACAGAAGTTAGCAAAAGTGGATAAGATTAAATTAAATTACTTAGGAGTAGGTCACCCTATTTGTTTCAAACTTTTGTCAAATTAAACCATCTGATTGGCAACACAGAGGGAAAATCTGGTATTAAATTAAAAAAAGGCTCAATCACAGCTGTGTTCAGAGGTACTTCAGGGTAAGATTTCAAGCAGCTAATGTCATGTTAGTGTGTTCCTTTATACTTTTGAACAGTTCTTCAGTTGGGGGTTGAAATTACGATATTTTAAAGAAAATAAATTATTTTTAGTTTAGTTTTTTTTTGCTGCACATATTTTTGCCAATGAAATGGTGTGTCACTGACCTCCTTTTATAATATTGTTAGCTCAAGTGCAATAATTGCCTTTTCTTGCAGGGTGAGTGAAGCATCGACCTGTGAAGTATAAGTTAAAGTTCAAATTACGCAGCCTTTGTTCTTTGCTTCAGATGACCTGCTCTGAATATATAACACAGTAAGACATCAAATAAGATGTCTTAAAAATGTATTTTTCAGTTCTGAGGGTAGATTGGTATCTGGGCAGGAGACAAGTGCAGCGTGATTTTTTTTTAAATAAACAGAAGAACTTTAGAACTTTCTGTTTACTAAATAAACAGAAAAAAAAGTTCTTCTGTTTATTTAAAAGTTTTGGTAATGTATCTTGTTTTATAGCCTATTTCTGCTCTTCTCTCTTTCTTAACTGATTAACCTGAGTGTTAAACTGTACTAAGAGCAGTTAGAGGTTTTTGTTATAAAATAATATTGCAGTAAACTCCCCCTTAAAGCATCAGTTGATCTATCTGTAGAGACTGCCTTTCTGTCAATAGGTTAAGACAGTAGAAAATAACAAGTAAGGCTCTCCCAAGTACAAGAATGAACTATCACAGGGAAAGGTCAGCACTGTGTCTACTGCAGCAGTGTGGCCTCTTCTGTCTGTATGAGTTATATGCCTGCCATCAGAGCCAAGCCCTGGAGCTTAAACAAATGTACAGCTGAAACTGGATATTAGGGAAGGGCTAGGAAGAAGGTAAATACTGTTTGCGTTCTGACAATTCATTGCGGCTTCCACAGTTTAATAATGTAGGCAGCCTCTCATGTCTTTCCTCTCCCTTTTCCAGTAGGATCAGCCAGGCTATTTGTTGGAATATTGTATTTTAAACACCATAAAATAATCATGTTCCACTAGCAGCTTGATTTCCCTAAACAGCAGAACATTGCCACCCCTGGCACATTGATGGGATCCACATGTAATCAGAAGTGTGGAGTAACACCCTGTTCCTCAGAGGCCAAAACTGCTCTGATGGCAAAGCCTCTGCACCCACCGTTGTTAATATGCAAATCCTGTCCCCACAGAGTTGTTATTCTGGGCCTTTCTTGGCTCCAAGCTTTCCCAGTGCTGCTGAATGAAGATGCTCTTTCTTCAGTGTCCAAAGCTGTCCATCAGTGAATTCCTCTGTGTCTAGGTAGAAACCTTCACTGCTGTTGAGGATCCTGGGAAATAGGATGCGAGGCTAAACCCCTTTTATGAACATTGAGTGACCAAGCAGTGCAATACAGCCCTGTCTGTGAGATTGCCAACTTGTGCCAGCTTTGGTCAACATTATTCTTTGCTCAGAGGTTCCTCAATTACATCAGATTTTCTAAAACGCTTCAGTCTTGTGCATATATAAGAAAGAAAGGAGGGAAAACATTTTTTAGGTGGTGGTGATGCGTTGTTATAGTAACTCCAAAAGTCTAGGAATCTGAGGAAAAACCCTTTGAACAGTTGGCCTCTTGTGATATTCCCGTAGCCAAATGTTCCCATCGTGTTATTTCTACAGCACTATCTCCTCTGTTGGTGGTTTAGTGATTTATCAAATTTTCAATGCTTAGCACACCTACTGAAGGTAAATTATAAATAGCTGTACTGGTCAGGCCAAAGATCATCCCACCTGGTGTTTGTTATGCAGCAGTGTCCAAACAGAGCAGGCTAGGGAAGAATGGAAACACTGATTGTGCTTCACCTGAGTCCTCTCCTTGTCTCCCAACCCCTCGTGTCTCAGAGCCTTCCTCATCCAGGAATGGTTTCTATGTATTAAGTCATCTTCATTGGATTCTGTTCCAGGAACATGGTCATTACTCTCGGAGCCTGTTAACTTTTAATATCTAATACTAGATGAGATGAATTAAATCAGGGGATGGGTTAGAACTGGATGAAGTAATGTAGTTCTGTTCTTGTTTCAACCATTATCTCACTAGGAGACTTTGGGAAATCGTGTAATCTCTCTAAAGATTTAAAATCCGTTCTTGTAAAATGCGACTCGTACTTACAAGTCTTGAAAGTGTTTTTCCTCTCTGTACAATGAGCAAATAAAATATTATCATTTTCCATCCTCATCCATGTCCTCTATATTAGAAAAGCTCTGTGTGAAAAGCATAAACACAAAAGGAGAAAATTTATTCCATTGAGATAAATTGCTGAGAAAGGATGCAAGGAAGATTCCTGTGAGGTGGCATGCTTTTGCTTGAACTCCCTATTTTAAGTACCTAAATAACTTTTCTACCCACACATTTGCGTCAGGTGTAGCCTAAGGCAAATTTATCATTTCTGTACCCTTGTCATAAAGAATCTATAAGTTGTGAAATTGGTTCTCCTCAGTATGCCTGGCTAATTTACTCCATCCTGGAGCAGAGATTTTGAACTGTGAACAAAAGCTATTTAAAGGCTGTTTTATGCTAATGACAATATCTTAGAGAATCAGGCTGAACTTCACCCTGTGCTGCAGTGTTGACTCTGCAAGAACTCTGCAGCCGTGCTGCTGCTGAGTGAGGCATCTGCAGGAATTCTGAACACTCCTCAAGTACAGGCACTGGACATAAGAATACAACTTCTTCACGAGGATTCCATGAAAGCACTGAAATTGATGGTTTGGGGAGGTTGCGTGGTCTCCATCTCTGGAGTTTTTAAAGTTCCAGCAGGATAAAGTGCCGAGCAGACAGATCTGATCTAGCTGACCTTACTCTGTGAGACCTCCTGAGGTCCTTTCTTGAATTATCCTTCAATACTATTCCACTTGGACAGTAGAGACAACCAGATCATATCTCTCACATCTTGAATGGTCTCTGCTACTGCATTTAAAATGGAGAGTCAATAGATTTTTCTGTGGCAATTCTTTTGGGAAAATAGTGCCCCTGCTCTCACTTCATGCTCGGTCTGGTCTATGCTGACCAGACTTGGGAGGGATTTCTGGGATGTAGTCTCGGAATGTCAGAGAGGCCTTTGTCATCGTTATGTAAAGTGTCTTAAGTGAGTTGGGATTGCAGAAATTATCTTCTCCTGTGTGCTTTGCTTTCCAATAAAACTATGTACCTTGCTCTGGGTATTGATATTAAAATTTTCTCTCAGCATGTTACTTTTTATTTTCCATTTCTGAAGGCTCACAGAGTTTTGTTCAAATTTTAGTTGGAACAATTTTTCATTTCTGCTACTGAGCTGGATTCTGCTCTCTGAGCAGCCAAATTGCTGTTAACAGATTCTTTGAGCGTTTCTAATCTGTTTTGATTCAAAACCAAAACAGATGAGCACAGCATACCTTAAGTGTCAATTTAAAATAACCTGGCTGTCTTCAATGTAATCTCCTGTGGTAGTTTAACTGCTGGTGGGGACTAACATCTTAATTTGCCAGGGCTGTCTCCAAAATAGCTGTGCAGCTGTTTTGTGATGGGAAGGACAGGATTCAGACTTCCACCTTAGAGGCCAAAATATTGATAGTACTGCTGCTCTCTCAGCTGCCTTGGCAGAGTTCCTTTTCCTTTCTTTTTCACGGTTTCTGGCTACTTCCTCCTCATGAAAATGACTGCTCCCGTCTCTGTTACCAGGCATTTTGGGAGCAGTTCATAACCAGGACTGCCCCAGCCACTGCTGTAGTTTTCCCTCTTAATTTCTGAACTGGCAGCAGGACACTGTTGGCACTGAAGTTGTGAGAAGCAGTGACACCAAAATGAGATTTAGACTTGAAGCTCAATACCTCTGTAGAAACAGAAAGGTTTGGAAACGATAGCTGAACATATTTGTATAGACCAAAAAGAGTTTGTTTACATGCCTGAAGCTGGTTGCTTTATTACCTGTGAAAACTTAGCCCTCTTCTTTCTAATAAGTGTTGAAAACCCTGAGACATTGTTTCCATGTATTAATTCTTAAATATATATAAAAAAGGATAAAAATAGCAAATAAGTTATGCAGGCATAAAAGACAGGATGCTCCATGTTCCTAAGGGGCAGCAGGGAATGACTTTCCCATTACACCTTTTGCCATGAAGGTGTTCTTTGTGTAGAACATATACTTAAGGAACACCTGTTAGCCTGTTTTTCCAGGGAAAATGTACCCCATTACACAGCATGCTAATCAACAAGCTGCTAAATGTGAGTGGTACCACAGAAACAAGTCAGCCTAAAAAGGCTTTGAGATGGTTTTGCATGTTTGAGTGTAACACACTGCAAATGCTCCTTCAGAATAATAATTGACTTTCCCTGACACAAGCACATTAACTGACAGAGGATATATTTTCTAACACAATGTTTTTTTCCTGGAGGCAGGATTAACAAATCCCAAATCTCATCAGTGTAGCACTGTTTTTCATAGAGGACTGTTTCAAGAAAATAACACTGACTAAAATGAGGAGAAATTGGAATGATCAGTCTTTTGCAGTAGTCCTTGAATAAACATTCTGAAAGAGTAGCTGTTTGTTAAATGTAGAATGACTCTATCTTAATAAGTAATCCAAACTGCCATCATGACACTTGCCATTTCGTAAGAAACTGATATTACAGGAATGTTTGAGGATTGTTATTTATCATGTAGCTGGTGGTTTTAGATGGGGTAAGAGGTTAAAAGAACATGCTTTCATCAATTCTTGGAGGGTTCTTTTTCCTGTGTGTTTCAGTTGTGCTTTCAATTTCAAGGAATTTTTTTCAATTTCACTGTTTTCTGAATACCATTTTATGTACGGAAGTCCTCCTGTGAAAAACTTCATGGGTGTAGAAGACATTACAGGCAAGTGAGCTCTCTTAAGATACAGAGTTCCAAATGTGGAACAAAAAAACCACAAACAAACAACACCCCCCTCACAAACCAACAACTTCTCAGAAAGCCTCCTTGTGCTTTTGAACTTTGAGTAGTGCCCATATTCGAATCACCGACAATGTGAAGAAAGATAGTTGGTAACTGAAAGCCTTCCAGGTACATAAAGGAAATACAGTTACATAAGAATCTCAAAAACTTTTAGTTCAAAAGCACTGTTATATTGTGAAACAACATTCAGTTACTTCAAGAAACAGCCTTACAGCATGGTTTGTTAGTGATTCTGAATCTAAGCTGACATTGATTTCATATAGACAAGCTGGCAATTTATCCTCTCAATTCTTGTTTTGTTGTTTGAATAGGTCACAACATCCTACTTTGAAAATGGATAAATGGTATGGTTTGGGTTTTTTTCCTCCTTGATATCCTAGAGAGAATGGCTTGAATTGAGTGATGTCAAACATCATTTGTACACATTCATCCACTTCTTGTCACGTTTTCATCTAGAGGAAGCCAGCCAAGGAGGAAAGTCCTCTTGCAGTAGGAACTCTACTAACAATGAGGAGAGTCTGTTTCCCAGGGCACTTTCACACGCAGTATCTGTCTCTGAATGTCTGTCCTCCTCCTTTGTGCTCCTTCCTTTCACAGATGCATATTAGCAAGGAGAAGAAGTTGACTGCAAATTATTTGCTTTGCCTTTTTCTCACTGTTTTATCCCCATCCTTATAACTTGTCATGTGAAGTGTCCAACACAGCGAGTGTTAGCTTTGTGTATCTCCAGTGGAGTAAATCCCAGGCTCTTTAATCAAAACATCTTTGCTACCATTATAATCACCCTTTAAAGAATGTGCTTCTAGCATCAATTTATGAGTTACTGATTAAAAAAGAAAAATTCTATTTCATAGCTTTTCCTCCCCCAACCCCTGCTGTGCAGCCGTGTTCTTTAGCAAATTGGTAAAAAAAAGACAACATTTTTCTTCAAAAACACATTTTATTTTTCCTAGCATCTTCATACTAACAACGTGCTTCAAGATTTTTAGTGTTTGTAAAATTTGCTTTGTGATAAATTTAGCTATTATCATCTGTGTAACCATACTTCAGAGGTACCATTTAAAAACTGGGAGGTAAAATGCAACTTCATAGGTAGAAAGTTTGGATATTTTTATGTGTCAGCATTGCAGGCTTTCTTCCAAGGAAGTGTGGTTAGAATAGTGTCTTGTCAACAGATCAAGTACATCGCTGAAATAAGTGCTCTTTGCTTTAAACCAGCTGAGCTGGATTAATTATCTGTTACAGCATCAATTCAAATAAAAAGCTCATATTATTTTGCCAGTCTGGGCAGAACAAAACATGATTGTTGCCCAGGGACAGCATAACCTCAAGACTAAATACATAAACCAAAGATGTGCTTTGTTTCTTGAGTTTGTATTTCACAGGGAATAAACTCCTGAGGACCATGTTACCTCTAAGAGGAATATTCCAAGCTTTGACTGTGACACTGAAATTTGATGCTTCTGTTGCTGTGTGATATATTTTTTTTAAGCAAAAAAAGAGACATGAGAAAAAAAAAAACTCTATTCATGCTGTCATTCTATGGAAGTATAATACAGTCAATTAATTAAAATTGGGTTTGACATGGTCATGCAAGCAGTACTTTAAGAGAGCTTGCTCTCTAAGGTGTCTGGCAGATCGATCATTCTGTGCTGTTTAAAAAAATCAACAACAAAACAACAACAATAACAAACCCCCAACACTGCAATTATGGTGACTGAAATTGTATGCACTGCTAGTCAGTCACCCAGTAAATGAGAAGCAAGCCTTTGGCTTATCCCACCAGACAGGAGCTGAACAGATACTTCAGTAGTGGGAGGTAAGGGTTACATGGGCAGTTGAGTTTCAATTTACATTTTTAATAAAGGGCTGTGCCTAAAAAAGCAGCTGGATTACTTTTTTTTCCCCCAGAGGGAGGGGAAAGATTTTTTTGTCTGAGTTATGTATAGTGAGGAACAAAGGGAAAGTACTTGTCTCTTTTGGGCAGCATCCAGGTCTTCAGACTTGCAGGTGTGCTTCATTTTAAGTACAATTTCTTATTAATAACATTACTTTAAAATGTAATGACTGGCAATAAAATTAATCGTGGACCTAATTTTCAGGGTCGGTGACTTTCACTCCAAATTGTTCTTAATGGCTTTGGGTGTGGGTTAAAATTGTCCCCAAAGTGGCAGCTCTGGAGGCTGCTCCCTGTCCATGTGTGCAGACTTACAGAGGCGGGTGAGGCATTCCTACCTCCTGCCCAACTTGTTGCTGCCTTTCAAAGGAAAGAGCTAGCATGGTCAGTCTCCCTGGAATTAAATCAGGGCTAATGGAGTTATTAATTCATCCTTCACTTCTCTTGTCAATTTTAATTGCTGTACACTATGACAGAAAATTAACTTCTGGAAAAGTAAGAGCAGACATTTCAAACCTTGGCTAGCCCTGTCCTAACTCTGCCGATAGAGATATCAGGGGGAGCTTCAGCGCCGAATTCTAAAGCAAGACAAATGTTAAGTGCTTTGAAATACTAAAGAGTAGTTATGTACAGCTATAATCTTGTTATATAAAATATTGTTTAAACTGTTTTAAGGAAGCAAACGGAACAAAAGTAGGTACTCAGACAGTACCCTTAACATGGGTCTCTTTTTTGTGAGGGGAAAAAATTGCAAACAGAATAAATGAAATGTAAAGCACTGCTTTTAACTAGAGCTCTCACAAATTCTCAGCATGTCATTCTGAATGTTGATTAAATTTCCATTTTTTGAAAGACATAGTGCAGATGTTAAAATGAAGTTTGTTCATGAGGGAGATTCATACTTTTTGTTACTCCTACAGCCTGTGGCTTTGTAGCCTTCCTGACAAAGAGGAACGTGCTTTTTTGCTAAAAAAAAACCCCCAACAAAACAAACAGAAACCCCACCAAGTTTTTGGAAGCCCTGCTGCCAGAACAGCAGCATTTTCAAGCAAAGTGTGCGGTGGACACCTAAATGAGTCGTGCCTGGGAGCGGTGGGGTGATCAGGTTATTTGGGCTCACACTTCTATGCAGGTGGAGAGCTCTCCCATTGTTGTCAGCATTTAAGCTCTTTCCTCTCACATTTTTTGCTTCCCATGGATTTAAGGTTCCTTTTTATCCGAAGCACAAGTGCAGTCCGTGTGTGGAGGGCACCCTTGGCCGGCTGCCCGGCGCCCACGCCGCTGCTCTCTCACCTCCCCCCTCAGCAGAACAGGGAGAGAAAAGATGGGGAGAAGCGTCTGGGTCAAAATAAGGACCGGGAGAGGATGCACCCATTTCTGTGGTGGCCAAAACAGGCTCAGCTTGGGGAGGTTAGACTATTTCCGATGAACATAGATTTGTACTGTGAGGTAAAAGATTAAAGCATGAATTCCGAGGGGTGGGGCATGGGAACCACCATGACGCGGCTCCTCCTTCAGGCTCTCCAAGCGCTGCCCGCAGGGAAATCCCTGCTCAATTACGCCTTGTCCCTTCCTGCTCTGATGTCACGGCCGCTTGTCACACTTGTCCCTCACTCCTGGGTGCCCATTTATTATTTTCTTTTTTTTTTTTTTTCTTTTCCCCCGAGGCGCAGCCACCCGAGCCCGCCGGGCCGGGCCTCCCCTCACACGGACACGGCCTAGCACGGGGCCCTCATTCTAAAACATCCATCTACGTGCTCATTTGGAGACGTTCCCCTCCACAGGTTCCAAAGGAAAAAAAAAAAGATATTTTTTTTTTTTTTTTTTAATATCGTATTCATACACATTTTTGGAAATTCTTTTTTTGGGCTTTATCCCTTAACAGTGCTAAGATTTACAGGTTTTCCTATGAAAGGGAGCAATTGCTTGTGGTCCGGGTTTTCTGTCTGCACTGAGGCTGCCGGAAAAAGTTGTGATATCTCACGAGTTCTGGAATTGCCACATTTCTGACTGAAATGATGAGGCCGTGGTGTGCATCAGCTCTCCCTCCTCCTGATAGAAACAATATTGGGACATCCACATAAACCCAGCATCTTTGTTGGGAGGGAGGGAGGAAGTGCTTCCTTTTTCATCTTCAAAAAACCAAAGCAAATGCCAAACAATCAAATAAAAAACCCGGAAACAAATACCTGATTTAAGTATGTATTCCACTCCCCTCACCCACCTGAGATTTTGGGATATCTTAGTTTTCATATGCCATGGGGGGAAAAAAAAAATCACTGTTTATCTTCACTTTCCCTGAAAATGCATTTACTTTATGCATATTTCACTGGTCAGTTTCGTGTTTTCGTTAAACAGGCAGACACAGGGAAAAATTCTCTCTGTTTTTTCCAAAGCAACGTTTGTTCCTAAGTCATTTACTTGATCAAAAAAGCTTTTTCTTCTTAGTCTCATAGAAAATTCTGTAAACAGGGTGTTGTGTGGAGCAATATTTATCTATGAATTGCACTTACATCAACGAAATCAATATCTGCTGGAAATGCCTTGCAGATAGCTGCAGCAGCGTCAATCATTTGAAAGTAGGTATCTTTTTATAGAAGGCTTCTCAGGCTGTCGTCTTGAACTTTCCTTTGAATTTTTTGCATAAAATAAATTAGTTCTTCCATCAGTAAATTAGAAGATTGAAGCGAGTAGCTGTTCAAATCAACATGTTGTTATCATTAGGCACCTCAGCTCCATATTAAAATGGGGATATATTAGTTGTCTTTCCTCCTCATTCCCTCACACCTAATCATAAAGCTGTCTTAGGTGCATGATTTGCAGCTGAGCTGTACAAAAGGCATCAGTCTCTTCAGGCTGCCATCAAGGCACAGCTTCAGGTAGTTACTCTGGCAATGGTGTGATTGAACTAGGAGATGGAAAAAGGCCTGAATGAAATAATGTTCTGGTCAGACAAAGCAGCTCAGGAAAAAAAGTGTTTCCTTTTGTTCTGGATGTTGTTTAATCTTCTGGCACTTAGCTTACATAGAGCTTTGTATGGATTAGCTTTGATCAGCTTCAAATGTGAAAGAAAAATCTTTGTGTTGGTTTCATGTCTCTCTCAGGGCGCTTTCCTGGTGTGCTTGGAATGAGGTGTTCACAATCTAATTTGAATCTGTTTTCCCTGCATTTGAATCCACCAATTCTTAATGTCTTTTTTCTTTTCATGCTTTTATATCTGTTGCATGAAGAACCCATTCTTTAGACTTATTGCTCAAAGAGAGTTTGAGGGTGTTTAGGGCAAGGCAAGAGTTCTTAACTACTTTGAACTTAGTAAGATTTAACTGTTATGTTTTTGTGTCAGCTGTGATTGTTAACGTGTCCTGATTTTGATTAAAAGCCACTGTCAATGGGTGATTGTTGTTTTTCAACAAGTTAGTCACACGTATTTATACATACACAGACAGATCGCCTCTTGTCTTTGTAAATACAATATTAAAGTATCCAGTGTCTTGTATCCTTGAGCCCAATAGGAAAAATAACAGGTAGGGGAAGAGACTTGAGGCTCCCATTTACCAGTTGCTCATAGATAACCTGCTTTCGTGCTTCCCTGTCAGGTGTAGACCCCAAATCCTCAGGACCAAATAACCTTTTCCTGCTATTAAATATTCAGAAAATCCCAGGGCACGCTTAGGTGCTAACAAGAGTGTGCAGGTGAAATGGCCTCTTGTGAAGTGTTTCACTGCAAGTGCTTTAGGAGATGCTCCTGCAAGGCTGTCAGGGTGGCAGTGTACAGAGTAACAGATGCTGTTATCCCAGGCAAGGCAAGAGAAACTATTTCATTCAAGCAGGGTTTGTTTTGCTTGGAGGGAGCAGTTCAGGACAAACAGTGATTTGGGGACGTTATCAAGTTCCAAAGCCGGGAGTTTGATTTAATGTGTTGTCTTTTCTCAAAACACCAAGGCAATGCGTGCTATTGGAATGCACAAGTTGCAGAAAGGAAGCACCAGAAACTTACAGTTTGTGAGATAAGCAAGTTCCATCTTTGAGTATCTCTATAAACTTCGTGAAGAGAAACCACAGACCACTTCAGGAGTAGTACAAGTGGTACAAGTGCAAGAGGGAAGAAAAGGGTGATGGAGTAGATAATTCCTAATATATAACTATGGTCAAACAGCTGTTTAGACAAACTCCTTAATGAAAAGGGTAGAGCAGACAAAAAGGAAACTGTGCTATATTGTCACTGACTAGAATTGGATGAGATATACAGATATTTCAACCTAGCCTCATCAAGGGTTGATACAAATGTGTATTGAAACTGACTTGCTGATATAAAAAACATTGAAATCAGTATGTTTCTGAAAGAAATTAAAGCCACTGATAGTGATTTAGGAAAAAAAAAATAAAAGCCAACTCTACATTGGAAAATGGGTAATTTTTAGCCAAGTGTGTTTTTTCAAATGTTTATAAAAGAAGGTTGTGTGAGGGAATTCCTCTTTTTTATGCTTCCTGGATGGTTGGTGCAACTGTGCATGAATGAGTGTAACTTCAAGCCACTTCAGCTATAGAAAGGACAAGTCCCAGAAGGCAGCAGTGTCTTTAAATGATGTAAAGCTCTGTGTCACTCTGAAAGCTATCTGTAAGGATATATGATGCTGTATGTTAGGGTGTACACTGGTGAAATTACTTTTTTATCTCTGTGCCTGTATCTCAGGGCTGTTTCAGGGACTTGTGGCCACAGTTTGTGGGTTTGCCTCTTAAGTAGCTATGGAATGACTGACCAAAAACTGCTGAGGTTGCTGAAAAAAACTTATTTAAAATTGTGCTCAAGTGAGCCAGGTCTTGTAAAATCTTGAGTTGAAGCTGATGTCATGGAGCTTAGAGATATTAAATAGTTCACAGGAAACTGTTCAAACTTCTTGCTTTTTAGAACTGTAATCTAGACACTAAATCCTTTTTAAAAATCTTTTTTTTTTTATCCTTTTCCTCAAGGGCCCTTCATTCAGAAGTGTGCTCCAGTGACTGATTTTAACATATTCAGGTAAGAGAACAAATTCATTTTCTCTCTGCAAGGTAATGATTACAAAACAAAAAAGAAAAAATTATACCAGCTGCAATCACAACCCAAAAAGCAAAAAACCCTACAAGCAATCACATTCATCAAGATGTTAAGGAGACAAGAGCTGCTTATGACTGGTGGAAAATGCAGAAATATTTATCTAGTCTTTGGGTTTGCTTGTGTGTTGCTTTCAGCAGAACATTGTGTACAATCTGTGGGCTTTTTATAACTCAGTTCCTTAATTGTGGGAGCAGCTCAGGAGAGCAGTGCCACGTGTGCCTCTCCCACAGCTGTATGGATGTCCCTCTTTCAGAAACACCTGCAGCAGCTCTGGCACCCAGATGTGTGTTTGACACACAACAGGTGAGCCCCACGTACTCCAGAGCAGCACTGTGCCTTTGGGATGCCTTTGGGGTGCCTTTGGGATGCCTTTGGGGTGCCTTTGGGATGCCTTTGGGATGCCTTTGGGATGCATTTGGCCTCTCGGTGAGGAATGCTGGTTGCAGTTCTCCCCGTTTGGATGATTGGAGAAGTGTGATTTCCCTTTCATAAACAGCTGGGTGGGATTATGTCCTTTGCTGCTGCTTATTGTGTATGCTGAAGTTTTTTGCATGTAAACCTCTTGTGACCCATCTTAACAGAAGGAAACTCCTCTAGGAGGAAAGTATGGTAATACTTTCTGGAAAAGCAACTTTTACCAAGTTTTCTTCAGTTTTTGGTAGCTCTGACTGAGAATCTGCTGGATTTTAACCTGTATGAACCTAGAGTGCCAGGAAATAAGAATTCTTGAAAGATACTGGGTTAAATAGATTTTGCCTCTTGGGTACAAAATGGAACAAGGACGTGCTGTTTCTTTACCATGGTAACACTTGGAACTGAAACCTTGGCTTAACTTGTGTTATTTCACAGTTGGATGAAAGAATACATTAAGAGAGATTCAAATCAGGATTTGAAGCACTGTGCTGCTTCTAGGGTAGCACAGGTCTCGGTGACTATGTGGGGCACCAGGAAAAAAACTCTTGCCAAACTTAACTGTTTTCAGATTTTTAGCCATTATTGGTGTTGTTCAGCTCACGGTGGCTGTGTGTGGTTGTGCATCCAGTGGCTTTGCACCAAAACTGGCTCTGATTGAGGCAATAACTGGGTAGGGATTCATCCTGCTCTCTATTAGCAGTTCTTCTAAACTGTAATATAGATTTGGTCTGTGAACCTGTAAAATGCTGTGAAGCAAGGATAGGTGTGGATTGGAATGACGAGTTAGAAGATGTATCCTACAAGGGATAGATAGCCATTACAAATCAGCTAATACTGGAGAAGCACAGTAGATGTTGTCTGAACTCTGCTTCGATAAAATGAATGGAAATTTTGTGATCAGATCCAATGAGGAACGTGAATAAACAATCCTGAAAGCCCTGTCCCTTGATGCCAGTTCCTTATCCACTTGGCATTGTTTGAATCTGCTGATGCACTTAGGAATTGCCTCAGGAGCTGGCTCTTCTGTTTTAATCCAATACACAATTGGACTGAGGTTTTCAAAGCAGATCATTGATTAAAACTGATGGGGAAAAGGGTTTCTAAATTATCTGCGTGTTTTGAAAATTTTAGCCTTTGGGTGCTAATGTGCAGACTTTAATCTGTCTTTAATCAAGTAGAATTCTCACAGGGACTTTTGTTTGAATAAAACTACAGTTTGATCTTTTGGCAAGAAGGTTTTGCAGGAAACTGGTTGCTGCAAGCTGAATTTGTGCAAGAAAACATCTAAAATACATGAGAGTGGTACCTTTTCCCAGTTATAAGTAGCTAAATTCCTTTTGCTGATTGTGGTGGTGGGGTTTTGGTGAGCAAAAATATACTAGCAGGTAATCCGAAATGCAAATAAAATGGCAATAATTGCTTCAGTTGACATTCTGCATGTTTCTAGTTGACGCTTTTTATTTCACAAAAAAATTTTTTCTTTTATGTGTCATTATAATTTTAATTTTCAGTGACTGTTTCTGACAAAATAGAGACAGTGTTTACAGGGTGGTGAACATAACTGTGTGTGTGTGCTGCTGCTGTTTCTGAAGGGCCATTCTCAGAAAGATGAGTGCCATGGTCTCCTGTCTAAGCACCATCAGCAGGGGTGTATTATCTGAATCTAAACTCCAAAATTCTGTGTGTCTGTATATTTTTGCAAAGATATTTGCGACTCAAACCAAAATGCGACTCTACTGTTAAGGAAATGCAGTTTATAGGCTTGAAAGAAAGTAATGTTTTGCATTTTCTTTTTTGGCAGTTCAAATGATCCCTTATTTATTTTGAAGTGAGGCATAGCTACTCTTCAGATTTATGTTATGTAAATCAGTGAGAAAATTACATGTATCAAGGAAAGAAAATAAGCAAGATGTTCTGCTGTGATTCAAATCCTGCAAGACAAGAATTTCCAAATTTATTTTTTTTTCAGTGAAACGGTGGTGATGGGGGCAACATCCTACTCTTGAAGTCTGCAGAAAGTGTGTAGGGACACTGTCTTACATAATGCAGTACTGCACTTAAAGTAGGCCTAAAGCTTTTGTTATTTAAAGCACAGGGAAACTGCAATCCTGTAAATTCCAGTACCAAAATATTTCAGAGATGCACTGCTTTCCTTACAGCTCTTGTGCACCAATTGTTGTTCTGGTTTTTGGTTTTGTTTTTTTTTTTTTGCATCAATACTTCTGGAGCCAGGCTCTTATTTTGCAAGTGCTTTGAACTATAGTTAACCTCACTTCTGTTTAGAAATGATTCTCAGCTAAAGGTACTTCTGAGAAGTGTCCACTGCCCTTTTGGATTCTTTCAGGACATTGAGTGGGGAAAATCTCATAAAAGAAGTAAAAGAAATGAAAGAAGAGAGGGAAACACTTGATTAAACAATGAAGTCTGTGCATGTGTAGCTCCCCTACAAAACTGTCTTTCCTAACACCAGCATATCTTTTATTTCCAGAAGTGTTCTTGTTTTTGGTGGTGATTTATTTGGGGAACTACCCAAACGAATGTCTGGTGGGAAAGGGAAGAATCAGATGGAATTTGTCATGAGGTAGGTTTAAATTTTTCCTGCTGACAACAGTGGCAAAAGTCTGTATCACACCTAAAATTTCCAGGGTTCTCCTGGCCTGGGGCATGATCCTGTCATACTTCTTGCTATGCCTTATCTGGCAAATCAGTGATAAAATCCTGCCACAGGATGGGGGCTAGGTTCAGCAGAATTCATCTCCACTTTTACCGAGCGCCAAAGTTGAGTCTTGATCAAGAGGTATTGAGGAAATTCATGCATTATTTATGTCTGTCTGTGTGGAGAATGATTTTCACAATATATTTGTGTATGGGAGTCAAAATGATTAATGGAAACAGAGCAATCGCTTTGTAAGGTAGAGACAAGGCTGGGAAAAAAGGCAGCTAGGAGATAATAAGGCTGAAAGTTGATATGATCAATGTTCACAAAATCACGAAGGTCATGGGTAAAATGAATACAGAGTTGTTATTTCCCCATCCTGCAAGGTTTGAGCTGCAGTGTATTGACGAAAATATTCGGAGTTTGATGTAAAGCTTAGGAGAAAGCACTTGGAATTCTGAGATTTATTGCCAAAGGAGGATGTGGAGGCAGCTTCAAATTCATGGCCAACAGGTCCATGCAAAGACACCAAGGGAATAGGCAAGGGTGTGCTTTCCAATATCTTTCACCTAATAAGATGCCAGTGAAACATCCCAACAGGGATATCCTTATGTTCCTGCATTTTTAATCTTCTGTATATTAAAAACTGTACCTATAGATAAACCCTAGGATTTGAAAGGAGATTTTCATTTCACCTGGATTAATGCTTCGTTATTTCACGAGCAGAATAATAGGAAAGTCTATCAAGAGGGGTGGTTTCAATCTGGAATGTGCAGCAGAAATCCACCGTTCAATAATTCTTCAGCATATTGTATGTGGATCAGCAAAGGAATGCTAAGAAATTGTGAGGTAAATTTTTGGTGAATCTAAATAAGACAGTGTGTTGGCATGGTAATCCTACCATCTTGCTGCTTTCCTCTTGCTGTCCCCAAAACAGGACACTTGAAACACAAAGTACATTGGAGCTGAGCTAGATGGGGTGTTTGGGTGGCTGGAGCATGGAGTATTATTGTGGAACAGACATTTTTTCCTAATCAAACAGTAGCTGCTGTGTGTTTGGCAGCAGAACAGTCGTGGAGGAGCCATCTCCTCGTCCACGTGAGCTTGTGACAAACACCTGCCTCTGTGGGACCACGGGCTGCTGTGTGATTGTAACAGGAGAATTTCAGTGTTCTCTCATGTCAACTACCACTACATACAAAGGATTAATATCTGACTGATGTCTCATAATGGACATTTGTCTCTGGATCCCCTGAAATGGTGACAGCTCTGAAACAAGTGTTCTGGAGGGGGTTCTCAAGATACCAGAGATTAGATTCTCTAAAATTTAATACTAATGGTTAATATCTGGTTTTGTTAACTTTCAGTACAATGGATCCTTAGAGTTTGACAGGTCATCTCAGAGTTTCTGTGGTCTTTTCTTCTCTAACTTTAAGCTAAGCTCTGTAAAAATGAGGGCCTGTCCATTCTTGGAAAACTTCAAGTGAACCTGATCAGCTTGTCATACTCATCTGCTTTTCTTCACTGTGCTGTACTTTTATCTAAGCCTAAGGCATTCTAATTTACAACTCCTTTTTTACTAGGCTGTTGAAGAGATTTTGTGCAGTGACTTTGGTTTATTACCTGATGCTCTGAAACACTGGGTCCAATAGAACAGCACTGCATCAATTGGAAATTGATTTGAGGCAGGCTTTTTTTTTTTAGGTTTTTTTTTTCTGAATTGAAATGTGTCTGATAACTGAAGCAGTTGTTTTTTGTGACCTTGCCACGTGGTTAAAGTGTGCAGATGAGGGGGAAAATAGCAGCTTTCTGGGATTCACTGTATGCCACAGATTTGGGGTTTCTTCTTGTTTCCTTGTATAACAAAAGAGGTAGGCCTCTGCCACTAAAAAGTGTATTAAGGATCAAAAATTCACGATAAAAGAAAAAAGGTGGTTGAATTGCAGTTGCAAATATTTTTAATTAAGTTGTTAGACTTGCATTAATGTGAGTAAGAGAGATGATCCCTTGTTCAGGGAGATTTAAATGAACTTTATTTATGGACTACATGAACATCCTGAAGTTTTTTTCCTTTATCCACCATTTTCTCATGGGCCATAAGACTCCTGTTTAGCTAGTGGTGATCAGCTGCAGCTGGAATATTTTTCAACTCTGACAGAAAGATTTCTGACCTTGAATCAGTGATTCTGTCTGCAAGTAAAACCTGAATGAATTGCTTGGATCAGAGAACAATTGACAGCTGTAGCACAAATCTGAGTCCGATGAACACTGAATCTCTTGTGGTTGAGACCTCAGGCTGCAAAAATCAGACCATCCATCAGAAGTCTCATATTTTTTCCTGGCAAAGGATTTCTGAGAATAAAGTGGGAAGTTTTTTAGAAAACACATGAAAAGGAACTAAATTCTGTAATGAGGTAATGCATAGGGTAATAAAGGGATAAATTCTTGGGTATTTGATTTTGTACAGGAAAAATTCTGGTGTCTAACAAAGAATTTTGTGGTAGTCAGAAATACGAGAGAATGCATGAACTCTCTCACAAAGCAGAGGAAGAGCATAAAATACTGTCCTGGACACATTGGCAAAGGCTACAGAAGGTATCTACCTGTCTTCTTAGAAGCATCCAAGAGTTTAAGACTAAGACAAGAAATGTGTAAGGCAAGAAAATCCACAATTTTGGCCCCTGCATTCTTGAAGTCTTTCATGACATGGAATGAGGGTGAAATTTCTCTGACTATTCTGTAGCATGTCTGTAAATAGCATTTTTGTAATTTTCTGTAGTTGCTGTCTAATTTTTCTCGGCTGATCCATGGTCTAGCTAAATAAGAGAGCTTGAATAGGTGTGTCACCATAGAAGAGGAGTAGTTAATGTACGGAGAACTTTCTGGCCTACAGAATTGTGGTAGCATGAGCATTGAGCAGTGCTGGGTCCAGGCTTCTAGAAGCCATTCCTGAGCAACAAAGAAAACTTGTTTGGTTAAAAAAAAAACCTGTTGTACATGTCACTCAGTTCTTAAATGAAAAAAAAGTTGTTGACAACTGACAGCTTGGATCCTTGTGTGTTACAGCTATTTCCCACTAAGAAATGATATTTCAAATAACCTGGTACCTCAGGCTAGAGTGCCTTGTAAAAGCAGAAATATTGCCTGTGGCTGCATTATGGATGTTGAAAATTGTGTGGTTCTGTGACTGCCAGTCCCATTAGAGGCTCTGTAGAGATCAATAATTGCTGTGAAAAATCATGTTTTCATGCTGGAAAACAGATGCTTTATAGGCAATTAAAAAATAAAAAAGCCCCACTTTTTTCTACATCAGAAAATATTTATAACAAGAAATATTTTTGGTTATGAACATTTGGATTAAATAATCCATTTACTTATGCTGAGATATAAGTAATAAATTATTACCTGTGCTCTGTAGCCAATATTCTTTTTTGTTCTTTGCACCTTTCATGTTATTGGATTGAAGCATTCTGCTGACCAGTGTCCTGCCAGCAAGGCTTTGTGTCAAAATTCCATTTGTGATCATTACCTGGGGGGGATTGGTGACTGAAGGAGTCAGTGGGACTTCCTTTGTTTTATGTCCTGCTCTGCACGGACTAACAAGAGTACAAAAAGATTAACTATGGCTCCAGTGGCAGGTGATTCCACGACTTAGCTTGGGATTTCTTGCTTCGGCGTTAATTTGACATTTTATTAAATTGTGATTCATAGCAACTGCTCACAGCCACTGGAACCAGGAGGATGGCTGGGCCTGGGCTCTCAGGGGCGTGCTGTGCTCAGCCCTTACACTAGAGCTCAGAAAAGATTCAGTGATTACATGTGTGTCAAAGATATTTTCAAGAGGATTAGGAGCTGTGGCTTGAGGGGGAAAATGTTGGTCTGAATCTGCCGGAGGCTTTTCCAGAGGAAGATGGAGGATCTCCTTTCTTGAGACACTCCAAATTCACAGAATCACAGAATAGTTGGGTTTGGAAGAGACTGCTAGTCTAACCCCAAATTTAATGAGACAAAACCATAATAAGCAAGCTGACTCATCCTTGAAGTTGTCCTTAACTTATCCTTGAAGTTATCCCTGCTCTGAGGAGGAGGTAACAATAAGCAAAAGCATAAATTCCGCTGAGAATTTGTAATTTCGTAATAATTTCAAAAATCTCATAAACATCTGTGAGGTTTCTGTTGGCTGTGGAATTCCCTCCATAGGAACTAAAAATACTCCCAGCCCCTGTGTTTGCAGACTACCAATCCAAGTCTGGATGCTCTATTGCTGTTCCTGGGGGCAAGTACCAAAGTACTTTTGTGTAGCCTAAATGCTTGAACGTGTGATTTTAGAAAAGAAAACAGTATTTATGTCCTTTCCTGATGTTTCAGAGGAATAGCTTGTATGATTAAAGGGAAATCCTGTAGCATGTGGACCTATTTTCAAAACTAAACAGATTTATGAAAAAAAGAGAAGAGTTAGGACACACAGAAAAAATAAAGCCCTGAAGCAAAGCAATCCATTATGAAATCCTTCAGTAAAAATATTCCTTTGATGTTAACTTTTATGGAAATATTGGTTAAAGTTGCATGTACTTCCAGAGAGGTAGGATATGATTTTACGTTAGTTGTTAAACAGGCCATTAATATTCCGTGCCAAAGTCATTATTTTTCAGCAAGCAATGTAATTCCAGGCTGTCCAGAGAGAAGGAGTGAGTCTGTGGTGCACGTGCTGAGAAATGCGCGTGTTTGTCAAGGTATTGGGTGTTCCTGGGCGCTGCAAATCTGTCATCCTGAGAAGGTTCCATTCTGGTGCATTTTAATGAGCGCTGCTGAAGCTCTGAATGGTCTGTCAGCACTTTTATTAGGCATCTTATTATTAGGGAGTTTATAGCTTGGCTGTAAAGCCCTTGCTGTAGGCTAAAAGTAGTTAAATAATACTTTCAGAGCGCTGTTTCGTGCCAAATTTAATTCAGATGGCTTTAGGCGTTTTTCCATGTTCGTATCAGAAGGCAATATTCAAGTTCTGATTGAAATCTTTTGAAGTAGGGCAAGGCAAAATACAAATGGCCAAGACCTGCAGCTCCACTCGTAGGAGGCAGTAAGACAGCCTAGCAGAATGTATTTTTCATGGAATAACCGTATACAGGGGCTGCAGCAGTGGGACACGGTGCTTCAGGGTGAATGATCAAGTCCTTATTGAAACAGAATCCTGTTTGCCTGGGTAGGGTCTTCAGAACTGGAGTACCCTGAGGCAGGCTGTGGAAGCTCTAAATGACTCCGTCTGACAGAAACAGGTGACATTGTTTCAAATTAAAACTATTAATTTGAGACGCTGGTGAAACATCCCGTTGCTTTTTTCTCAGTAGTTCCCAGAGAACGGCTCAGCAGAGTAGGGAGCTTGCAGGACTCTGCTTTCCCTTTGTTCGTGGAACAAGTGCTCTCGTTTCGTACGCCAGCAATCACAGTTTGCTGGGGCTGTTCTGCCAAATCAAAGCAAAGCGTTTTCAGCAGGAGGTGACAAAAAGTACTGCATCATTTTATTTTCACTTCGAGACCTTGGACACGGAAGTGTATTACTCTTAGCAAGGATTGTTGTCAGAGAAGTTGCGAAAGAATCTAAGCTTAACAGGAAAAAAAATAGATGAAATATAATAAGTTCTGTGAAAACGCACCGAGTGCTTGTTTTAGTTCAGCACAATGCGAGGGGACAGATTGCCACATGGAGTACATGTTGCTTCAGTAATTCTCACAAAGTCTTTCATCAGCTGCCAGTCACAGGCAAGTTCCTGAGGGTGAAAAACATTTCCCCATGTTCTTGTCAGCAGTGCTGTGTCTGGAGAAACTTTTCTGACCCGATTGGCAGAGTCTTCCTCCCAAAGCAGCATGCTGTGGAAATCTCTGGTTGGTTAAAAAAGCTCTGTCACGTAACAATGTCACCCTGGCCACGAGTCCCAGTCTGTGCAGGCTACTGGCTGTCAATGGACACAGCTGTGGAGCAAGTTGAAATAGAAACTGGTAGAGGTAGACAGATTTTATTAACCTGTTGGTGGTTGTTTGGGGTTTTCTGGTTTTGGGTTGTTTTTTTTTCCTTTTCTCTTTCATAAGATTTGGTCCCTGAAAGCATGGAATTCAACGAAGAAAATCAGAACCAAGGGAGTTCTTCCTCTGTACATCTCTTTCATTTGCCTTCCATCTTCATTGCTTCACCTGTGTCCCACCAAAGGCAGCTGGCAGTTCCAGTGCAAACCATCACCTGGTAAATAGTTTCAGGTAGCTTCTGTGAGAATCCATCTGCAGTGGAACATGAATTACATGGAAATCCAACTTATGCAATTTTTGGCCAAAAGCTAATTTGTAAGTTTTTGCAGGTTAAATGATTGTTTTTAAAATTAGCACTGAGTGAATATTAAAGGTGAAACCCAAGCATCTCTGAACACAGTCAGGAAGCTAATTCTGAAAATGTGGATGTGATTAATTGCATCAGGCTATGAAGCATTACAGCTGTGCTAAATGTTGGACAGTGTGAGAGTATCAACCTCTTCAGTTCTTCCACTCTATTACAGTGGAGAGTAATAGAGTCTGTGGCAGCTTTCAGTTGGAGCCATGGGATATTCCTGTTGCTGGATTTTCAGCAGACCAATGGAAAAATGTAACAGATAAAGGGTCCTAAAAGGTTACTTAGTAGTCTTTCTTCTCAATAAAAACTAGGCAGATGTTCAGATTTTGAAAACACCTTCAAAGTAAAGGAACTGTCAGATGCAATTTAAAATACACCTTTTCCCCAGTCTGCTAAAGAAACTTGTTTATCCAACATCCAAGGCAGCTGCGCTTGCCTTCAAGTGTTTGCTTCAGTATATTCCTGCACAGAAAATCTAATATGTGGTTGCTGAGCTGCATGGTTTACGAGAGCTCATCTGCAGTATGGAGAGATTTTCACACTATTGATTTGTGGAAACAGGACTGGGTATTTTGTCCTTCAGTATTTAATTTGTTTTCGGTACTTTTTTCATGAGGGGTTATTTTTGCCGTGCGTAAAGTGGGTTGCTTTTTTCTGTACATGTTCAGGGTTTCAATTAAATATCCAACAGAACAAACACGAAGGTAGCAGAGGCAAAGATACTTCAGGTACAGACAGCTAGAGCTAAAAGGTACTTGCATCACAGGATGTGTTTCAGTCTACAGCATTAATCTCTATTCTATACCTAGAAAACATTTTTTTCAAACTTGAGGAAAAAGTGTTGTTTTTGAGCCTTTTTAATGCTTTCCTGTCTTTGAAGGAAACTGGTCAACAGTTTTGGAAATGTAAGGGCTGGAGGAGGGAGACTGGCAGAGGGTGGTCATGTTTTCTGTGCTTCCTTAGGAAATCAAGCTCAAAACGAGCAGGGAGATCTGTACTTACACCAGGTTTGGTTACATATTTCAAAGCCCAACTTTGTGTGGAAGTGCTTTGATGAATTTTTAAACAGAAAATTCCGGAAAAACATTTGTACTGCCCATTACTTCAAAAAAGTAATACTCAATTAAGGTACTTTTTCTTCAGTTAGTAGTTTTTGCTTGTTTTTTTTTTTTTTTTGTAAATCCAAATGCTAACTTTTCATAATTACATCCTTGTTTCAGACATGATGATTGAGCATAAGAAAATTAAAGCAGATGTTTAAAGAATGTGTATATTCATAGAATATGTATAGAAAGTCCACTGGGATAAAAGAAATATTGCTGTTGTTTTAAATAAATTATTGAAGCATAGGATGAACACCTAATTTACATCACTGCAGACCCTTATGAAGTCTGTCTCACTTCTGTGGATTTGCAGAAACAAATTCCATGCCTGAGAGAGATTCTCCAGGTGGGGTGATGTGAGGACAGAAGGGGAAAATGACATTCTGTTGGATTTATACCCCAGTGGCTGCTGAGGACTAGTCAGAGGAAATCAGGAAGAAAATTGATGAGATTACAAAGATAAAAGAAATATGCCAAAGAGAGGTTTTCTTAAGTGCTGGTGAGACAATTCAAAAGGGAAAAAAGAGAGTGGTTGGTGAGCTATACACAAGTTTTCCTACTTTCAAGTGATGACAATTTTGCCAGCATCTCTGCTGTCTGTTTGAAAGGGTGTAGTATTCATTTGAACTTCTGAACTTGTGGTATTTATTGTTAGCTTATATCTTACCTCTAACACCTGTAACTTGTCTAGTAGTCTGAAATGTGTCAAACTATTGTTATATAAGCCCTGTAAACAGTGCTGATTAGACAATGCCTCTTTTTCTAGTTGAGAAGCAGAAAGAACCATTAGGTTTATCCAACGTGACTCTTTACATCTCACAGTCCATTACATTTCATCTGGATACCCCATTTTACAGATGAAGATTGCAGTAAACAAGTAAATTAAGCCAATTAATCTGGGAGATATTACTTTGTACAACACACTGAGTAGCAGGGATCAAGATGCATTTGTTTTCAAGTATCTGCAGCAGCCAAAGAAATGGAGTGAGATATGCCTAGGTGGTATCAATTGCTGTTGGATAGATATTTCTGCTGCATTCCAGCTTCCCCTTAATCTAGGATCTCTATTCAAGAGTGTACCTGACAGCTGGAGATGTTCTTATTTTTTTGTTATCAAGTAGGATTTCTTGAAGCAATAATGGATGTCTCCAAAAACAAGAGTAGTGATAATTCTTGCAATCTTTTTACTCGTCTTGTGGCTTGGAGTCTGTGCTTGTCCTTTCCATTTGTAAACTAAGAATTTTTAAAATTTATTTTAAGTGATTCTGTACCATTTTATTGTTAATCCCTTCTTCCTTAGGTCTTTGAAGCAATTGCAATTGGTGTTTTACTTGTGTTTTCAGATGGTGTTACAGCACTTAGCTGCATTCTCTTTTTCTCAACTTCCTACTCTTTCAGCTTCCCTGACAACCCTCAAAGACTTGTCCTATGGTAAGGGATTCTCTGAGCTTACTTTTGAGATATTGCCCTTAGAGGAAAAAGGCAAACTCCCCAAAAAGATAAAACAAGAATGCTAAAAATGAATGCAAAATGCATCTTAAACCTTTCCTAAATGATTGCAGGCACTATCAGCTGTAGTGTCAATGCCAGTGCAGGAGATCATCAGGAGAAAAGAAACATGGCCTCAAGCTGCAAGTTCTCATTAAAATCTGCATTTGATTGAGGTTTGCTGGCAATGAGAAGGCAGACCCTTAGTTCAGTTCTGTCTTTAAGACTTAAAATTTCATAGGTTATTCTTCCTGAAGGTTAAATAGAAATTACAACATGCTTGTTTTTTCTGAGCGGAAGAATTGCTTTCAGCAGAGGCAAGCAAACTGAGAGCAAACAGGCAATGTCAAATAATTGGGTTTAGGAGAAATTTGACTTTTTATTTCTGCTGTTTTGTGAGTGCTCGTAGCTGGAGATGGTCTAATTGACAGGTTACACCAACCTCACACCTCCACAAGCTGCTCTTGGATGTAGGGAGAAAGGGAATGTTGGGATAATACAATCCATCTCTGTGGCTTTGCATACTTCATATTTCAGGAAGTAGCTAAGTAAGGTGAACAGTGGTAACCTTAGTAAGCAGCAGGTATTGAGCCATTTCCCTGTGCAAGAACAGACATTTATTTACCTGACCATGTTTTTCCCTCTGCTTCACTAGTAGGATGTCCTCAGTTTGTGGCACTCTGAATGGAATTTGGGAATGTAAAACTTTCTTAAACTATCTTAGGTTCATGACTTTAATTTTTCAAGACTTTAAAGTACTTTTGGCAACTGGCAGATAACTCTCCAATTTAGCAGAAAAAGAGAATCACATTATGAGGAGACATGTAAGTGAATATTTTTTATGTTAAAAATAAGTCCAATTATCATTCTTTGTATCACAGCAGGCACTTTGCAGAAAACTAATTTGTGAAAACAGAGAAAAGTATGTCCATCAAGGAATATATTTTAAAAATCAATATAGCAAGGAGATGTGTATAACTTCACTGTATCTATTCTCTTTTGCCTTATGTTTTTATGTCCCCATTCTGTCAGTCTGCAGTTTTAAACAAACAGTTCCAAATGCCACTGATATTTTTGCTTAAAAGACAGAATCCGTAACCCTTCAGAGATGATATTAATAGCTGCAGCACTTTGCTGTACGTGGTATTTCAGCATTTTCCTTACATGCACAACCTAGGAGCACTAAATGTGTAATCACTAACCTTTCTTTTCTTACTAAAAAACATTGTTAAATTAAATGATGCATTATTAATAAGCGTTCCTGAAAATGGAACCTAGGAAATTTAATGCACTTTATATTCTATTACAAAGAATAACCTGCACTCAATTTCTCTGTCCACCTGTTCTGGCACTGCAGTGCTTCCCTCTTTATTGTTCACATGGTTGATTATTTTAGCTTAATTTTTTGCTGCCTGTTTGCTCGTTCCTTTGCAAGTATGCACACGTAGGCAAAGGAATTCAAGGCCAGGTTGGATGGAGCCCTGAGCAACCTGGTCTGTTTTTAATTTCATAAACATATCCAGTAGCCATCATTAGTTTTCAATTCATACATGAAACCATAATAATCAAGAAAAATTGTCATATCCAAAGATACTTTTCCAATCCACTTTATTTTTGGGGGTAGGGAGTGTATTTCGAGGAAGGAATATTGTGTAAACTTTCCATGTTCTTCAGTATTACCTGGATCTTTTAAAGCCACTGCTGGAGCTTTGTGGTGCCAAGCCAGAGGGATCTTTGGATATCTTAAATAATTTTCTCAAAGTTTGGACACATGATTTATCATCAAATCAGTGCTTTAATATGGCATTGATTAGAGAATGTCATATGTGGAAATCTGTTATGAGGTTTGCATCTACTTTCTTCTTTTGATGTTATGAAAACATCATTATGATCTTAGGTTAATTTCTTATCAAAGAGGAATAATGTCTCTCTAGTGAGCTGGTAACAAAAGGAGAACTGCTCCAAACATTTGCAATTTATGCAGCCTCATGGGAATGCATTTTGTATTTTGTAGACCTATCTGGGCAAACAAAGTAATTGCTCACCACAGCAAATGTCTCCTGAATTCCACAGCTCTCATGAGCTACCAGTTTTTCATCTCAGATGGGTAACTGTGCTGAGTTTTGAAAAGTCTGCTTACCTGGACTCTGACTTATGTGTTCAGTTCTCATTTTGCAGAATATATATTGTGTAATACATCCTATAGCTTGCATCTTGTGGATGGTGGCTTGCCATCTCATTCAATGGCCATTGCACATAAAGAGGAGATCCAAGATATCGTAAGATAGAGTCAGTTTATCTTGTAAACGATGCACACTGATGCTTTTGGGGAGATAGAGGCGTGAAGCATTTAAAAAATATCTTAGCAAAGAAAACAGGAAAAAAAAAGGGAAAACATTCTTTGCAAGGCTTTTGTTGTGTTAAAGAACACAAAGCTTGTGTTTGAAAAACCCACATATGCTTGGACAGCATTGAGATTGTCCTTGTGCATGGATTTTTTGAAATGGTGGTGCCAAAGGAGATGTTACATGGCTAAAAAAAAGATAAAAAGATTTTTCTGCTTAACTGTGCAGTGGAAACGTAAGACATGTCGCTGTACACCTTGACTCTTTTCTCTAACATCAAGTTCTGAATCCACCTTATACAGATTATCTTCCAGAAGATTAGAAACAGAGCAGTGCTTGGTGGTAGAATGGATAATGTGGGGATTGAAGCTTCTCTTTAGAGCTGTGGCTGGAGGTGATGGAAAATCCAGGTGTGCTAACGGTGCCAGAAAAGCTGGAGCAGATTTGCTGGAAGTTTTGTAGGCACTGCAGAACCACTGCTGTACTCTAGGCACTGGCTTTGTTGACTGCCTGGTGGTGAGTCTGATTTGGAGGCATGAGACTTCCATAGGTCACTAAATAACTCAATTTCTTGGGGGAAGCTGTTAGTAGTCTGCCTCTGTACTAAGGTTTATAGTTTAAATTTAAACTTACTGGTGTCCAGGGTGATGCATTTCTGCCTCCTGATTTCTCAATAAGCCTTTTCACATGCTTGTGTAATGTCTAGCAGCAGTAACAGGTATTATCCTTAAGCAAACACCAAGGAACACACTGGTGCATTTGTATTAGGCTTTAGTTTGGCAATTTTTCTTCTCGCTGTCACATCATGAACTCTGGAGCTGAAGAGGAATTTTCTGTTTTGACCAGAAGACTTTGTTTCATTTCAACCAAACAAGCAAATCTTGGCACAACTGCAGCCATTCTTTTTTTTTTTTAAGGCAGAATTTCAGATCAAAACAAGGGAAGGTGTCATGCCACATTCCCTTACCCCACAAAAGTTACAGTAGGCTAATGCTAATATTCCCCAAGAGTTGGATATTCCAACACAAAAGCTGGCCTCTTCCTATTCTAAACACAAATTTAAGTCCTTAAACCTCCCCTTCCTGAATACTCTAAACAAAATTATCTCAGTTTTGAGAATATAAGTGGGCATAGGCTTAACAGCTTTTAAAAGTCTCAGCTTGGCTTTACTGTAACATCTGAGATATTTGCATAAGGCAGGAAAACTGTTTATCTTTCCATCTCATCATGACTGTCCCTGTATTATATCTAGCAGCATTTTGCTCTAGATGTCCAGCTGTGTAAATTTGTTGCTTGGAAGAGAAAACTTCGTATTTCATGATTCTACATTGAGCTTTTGGAAAGTAAATGACGTGATTGTTGTAGCACTAATCTTTTCAACCTATGTCAGTGAATTTCTTTGATTAAATGAGAAATCATTTTCTTTTGTACTAAGTTATACATAGAGCTTCCACTTGGTACTTCCACACTTTCTTTTGGAACCTTTTGGTGCAATGATTAAATACCTGCTTTTGAGTGGTTTTGACACCTTTTGACACCTCTTTTCCTATTTCCTGTGGCTGTGCTATGCAGTGCAATCTGTCAAGGAAAAATACTTGGCTAGAATAGTGGATTTTATAGACATTATTCTGCATGTAGTATAAAATACATAAGCAATTTAAAGAAATCTTGAGGGGCAGTGCCATTTCAAATTCCATGAAACATGTCACTCAAGTCAGAAATGTCCCAAATGATTTCATTTGCCATTCTAAATGAAAATTAAAAGAGTTGTCAGGTGAGATTTTCCACCTTAAAAATCTCAGAAGAAATGGAAAGTGAGAAGTTAAAAGGGAGCAAACCTCTCTGGAGAGGTTGTCCAAACAGCAAGTGGATAATTGGTGCCTTTTAAGGGAGGAGTCTCAATATCACAGAATATTTGGGGTTGAAAGGAACCTGTAAAGATCATCATGTCCAGACCCCCTTTATCTCTTGGCTGTTCTCAGCTTGACTGCCCCAAGGTAAGAAGAGCAAACAAATAAACCAAACCATCAGAACCCAACAGTGATGTTTTTCCCTTTTATTTAGGGGAAAAAAAGAGGGCTTCTGTGCATAGAAAATGGCCAGGAATATAGAGCATTAGCCCTGTAACCATGAGAGAAATTAAATGCTCTGCTGTATCCTCCCAAGAGAGAAGAAATATGCAGGGTGCACAGGTGCACACTCCTACCTGTGTTTTCCACATTATTTCTCTGGTGTTTGTATTGGGCCTGTAAGAGGAGTGCACGGTGCAAGGACATTGGCAGAAGCAAAGAGAAGATGAACTCGTGTGGTTACAAGCAAACAATTCTAAGTTTATTCTTGGCTTAAATCTACCTTCTTAACAGAAGCCTAGTAGTTCTGACAATACAGTGACTATTTCTATCAATAGGGAGACTATACCAATCAATATAGATAATTCAGGAGAATGACTATAGAGACTATTAGAATCAATACAGAGACTATTTCTAGCAATCAATACAGAGAGTATAATGATCAATACATTTTTTTCCAAGAGTTAGTTCAGTGACTATTGCTCACAAAAGAAACAGAGTATCAAAAGCTATACAGAGTATTTCTAACAATCAATACAGAGTACTTCTAACAACAGAGTATTTCTAATGATCAAGACAGAATATAAAAGTTATACTTACTGTTTATAAGATTCCTTACAGACACTATTTAACCAATACATAGACTATTTCTAGCAAGTCAGAGAGAGTACTTCTAACAACCAATACAGAGTATTTCTATTAATCAACACAGAGTATAAAAATTATACAGATTATTTATAAGATTCATTACAGGCACTATTTAACCAATACATAAACTATTTCTAGCAGTACAATGCATTTCAATGCACTATATTAATTGCTAGGAATATAACTCAATACAAAGCTTATAAAAATTATATACCTTATGTATAAGAATCATTAAAGAAACTAATAAATCAAGAGAGATGCTATTTCTAACTCTCAGTCCAAAAAAAATGTTCCTATCCTCATAAAGCAGAGAGACTTTGGTGGTGGAAAGAAGTAATTTCAAGGGCAGTCGGAGCAGTCTACTTGCATGTGCCCAGAGATATCCCAGAGTACTGCCCATGGAGGTGGAAAGGGCCCTGAGCAGCACAAAGGCCTTGCTCAGGAAGGCCACTCCTTTGCAGGCTTTGGCCAGCAGCCTCGGGTCAGTGCGTCCTTGTCCCGTGTGCCATATTGTGGTTCCCTGCCAGTGCTGCCTGCAGAAGGCCAGCAGCGCAGGGACGACCAAGCCCAGCACGGCGCACGTGTGCCGCTGGATCTTCCTCTCCAGGTGCGCTGCGGGCCGTGCCAGAGCCTCCTGGCTGGCTTCCAGCTCTGCAATTTCCTTCTCCAAGCGCAGCTGGTGCAGCTGAAGTCTCGCCTCATGCACCTTCATCCTCTGGGTGCTTTCTTCACTGCCCTCGGGAACATTCCCGTGCTTTTCCGAGGGCCGCAGCGGCTGGTTGACGCCCGCCACGGCCACCAGCAGCAGGCACAGCCTCAGCATTCCTGCGTCCATGGCTGATCCTTCCTTGAATGAGAGAGAAAGGAGAAAAGAGCCAAGATTCAGACTCAGGATATTCAGACTCATATTGCCTCAGTAATAGAGGAGAAATCAGCTCCCTACTGGAAGAAAAGCTCTGGCATCCTTGCTAGCCCTGCAGAAAGGCTGGAGGCCAGAGGTGCTCCTCAGGGCACACCTGCTGCTGCAAGTTCCAAATCCAGCTGCCCACAGATGCTCCATGAGCAGGTGGGAAGGAGGAAGGGGAGGAAGATGCGCGACACAGGGACACAAACCCTGAACAGCCAGGTTTGAGGAGAGAGAAGCTCAGCATTGAGGATGATAGAGAAACCAAGCCCAGTCCCTCAAACAGGTGGAGGATAGGAAGGGCCCCCCAAGCTGGCTGCAGACAGATAATGGAGACCATGTCCAGATGTTTCCAAATGGGCTGGGGAGAGGGAATGCACTGCCCTGCATTCCAGCCGCTCCCACCACATCTGACCATGCCACTGTCTTGAGCCAAGGCCTGATGGAATCCCACTCAATGTGGATGGAGCTGGCAGCTGGGTCCTTGAAGGGCTAGGTGTGTGGTCAAGATCCCCTTGCCCTCCCAAAGGCCTTCCCTTGGCAGCCGTGGGCAGGGGATTCATCCTCCCTCCCTTCCTCCTTGCTCCATACCTGCTCCGAGCTCTGCGTGGGCAGAGATTCCCTTCTCCGTGTCCGTCCTCAAGTGGATCCCAGCTGGGTCAGTGGGCTCTGGCCTGAGCTGCCAGCGCCTCACAGGCTGCAGATGCTGCTGCTCGGCCACCCCACAGCACTGCCAGAAGCAGCAGCAGCAGCAGAAATGCCAACAGCAGCACCAGCAATAGCAACAGTGCCAGCAGCAGCAGCAGTTGCCACTCAACTGTCGGTGCTTCTGCACTGCTGTTCCTCCCGCTGGCACCAACGTTCTCTGGCTGCCCTGGAGACAGCCCTGGAGTCCGTCCGTGGGCTCACAGAGGCAGGGATTCCACACATGGATTCCTGAGGCCATGGAATCCTGGGGCCCTGGGCACCCGCAGATTCTGGCGCTCACTTGGATGTGAAGAGAATGCAGTGAAATGAGGTTGCTGAGGAGGCTCTGCCCTTGAGCAATGGTGTGCATAGTTTCAGTTCATTGTCTGTCTCTTTGGATGAGGGCTTCTCTCGTTCAATCCTTCAGATTCTTGATTCTTCCCCTTGGGGAAACATACTCTAAGCGTGCTCTAGTGTCAGGAGTGCCACGTCCCTATCCCTTTTCCACAGCCCTCTGAAGCCAGACGTGGAACTGGCTTTGGATTTTGTGTTGGAACACCCTACATCTATTTATCCCCTTTTTAATGGATGGTTCTGATTTCTTGTTTGTGTTGCAAAGCTCAGGTATCCACAGTTATCACCCAGAAGCCTGTGACCTATTCCATTGCAGGTATTCCATAGAAATATACTTTGTATTGATGTGGCTCAGAATTCCCATTTTCAGCTGAAAATCACTGTTCTATTTTATGAAAATCTTTTTGCCTGAGACATTTTATTGTAGAAGGGAATACAGGTGACCTTGCCCCTGGTAAGTCCCAGCTGTGTTAATTACCTAACAGAGCCTTGCCCCTGATGAGTCCCAGCTGTACCCAATAAAGATCAGTGTGAGAAAAGGGAGTGGGTGAGCTGGGGAGGGCAGTCATGAAGGAGGAGGAACCTTGAGGAAGAGGGAACCAGAGGATCACCAAGAAGAAGAAGGATCCTGGGGAGAGCATCCCTGCTGTGAGGTCAGTGTGGGTGTGCAGTCAGAGCCTGCTGTTGGAACCTGCAGTCACAGTCTGGCTGGGGAAAAGCTGCAGTCAGAGGCTGCAAAGCAATGCCTGCAGTCAGAGCTGAGCAGGAAATCCCCAGCAGTCAGAGGCTGCAGGGGAAACCTGCAGCAGGAGCTGCTGCAGCCAGGGTCAGGAAATGGTTGGGGTCAGGATGGCTGAGCTGTAAAGGGGAACAAACCAGGGCCCTTTTCCTGCTGTGATACACAAGGAGTCTGTGTCCTGGCTCATCTCTACCCTCCAACAAGAGGGCTGCTGCAATGTTTTATTACCAAAGTCAGTGTCAACATTTGCACAGCCTTTTGGGCAATTTGCATGTGTCTGGTTTAAAAGTAATTTCTTCAAGTTTTCCTAGTAAAAAAGAACTAAGATGAAGAAATAAATCGTGTACACAGGTTATGCTTCAAATAAAAATTGGTAAATTACTTGTATTCCAAAATTAAAAGATTTTTTTTTAGGGGGAAGAGCTACTGGGCAATATTCCTTTGTAGGTGACTGAAAAGGTTGCTAGGTTAAATGCACTCTCTGAAGGGGAATAAATCCATGCCTTTGGATCAGGTGTTGACTTTTCAACAGGATTTCAGAAGCATTTAGAACCCTTCCGTCCTCCTTCATGAAGTGTTATTATATTACTTTTTTTTTTCTTTGTTTTCACTTTATTTTCATTTTTCTTACTGCCTAAGATTTTATATACCAAAGGAGAAGAAATAGCTTCTCCTTATTATGCAATTTATTGAGGAGGCCTGAAGGATTGGGGAAATTTTAGAGCTCACTTTTGTAGATAATTTTCTTTTGCACTAGGGGTAAAGCTCAAGGAGGAGCAGCTTCACATTTCTGGCATTGTTACCCAAACTAGTAGAGAGATGAGTGTTTGGAAAGGAAAGAAGTTTGAAATCCTTGAGCTCAGTGTCCAGTTTGGTTCAACAGCTCCAATTTGTCAGAAGGTTTATATGTGCTCAAGATTTAGTATCCCATTTTTTTCATTTTGTGTGGAACAATGTGCATTTGATGACTTCCAGTAAGGCATGGAACCAAAACAAAGGAATTATAACAACTGTATGCAATCATGTGTCTGTACAATTGTATGTGGGAAACCAAATCAATGTTTTTCCAGTCTTAGGTTTTTCAAAAGTTGGCTTATATGTTTTGTTTGGACTGATATCCAGCTGTGGAATTTTTTGACATCTGTGTGTTTTAGGCATTGATTTCTAGTGGCTTTCTAATGTTTTTCAGCAATTGAAAGTGAATTAGAATAGCAACTAGAAGGCAATTCCCTCTGTTGTTCAGCCTTGTGTCCAGTCTGTGTGTGTGATGATTGCTGGAGATTTCAAGAATGCACAGTTAGGGTTTTTATTAGTCAGTGGTCTTTACCTGACTTACATTCAGAGATTAATGCAGTGGCCTTATATTCACTGCTTGATACTTGGCTCTTACCAATAATCATATTAAATATTCTGTGTTTTTTCTTTGTGTTGCGTTAGAGGAACTCATTAATTTGTAGGTTTTTGCTTGGTTTTGTTTGTTTACCAAGTTGTAATGAAACTGTACAGACACACGGCACTGCAACATTTTGGCAAGTTACGTCCCATCATATATAGGAATTGTGTAATAAACAATTAGATTGTAGCCAAAATGTTTTGCAGAATTAGAGTTGAATAAGGTAGGCACTCAAAATTTAGAAATACAGATTTGCTAACGTTGGAAAGCCTTCAACTGCTATTTCCAACATATTCTCTGGAAATGAGATCTAGCTTTAATTTTTTAAATGAACCACTGTCAAAATTTCAATTTTATGAAGAAAATTTGTGTTTTTATTCTGATGCTTTTGTGAGAAAAACTTTTTACTGTAAAAGTTTTATTTATTTAAAAATATTATACGTGATCAAAGCCTTTTTTTGCTGGATCCTACAATGTAGCATGGAAAACACATTGTTGGTTTTTTTGCAGTAATTAATCATACAGTTGGTATCAGTACCTGTCTGGCATTTGTTCTCTTATTCTCACCCTTCCAATAGCTGCTCCCCAACCTCCATCTCAGGTTTTGGGAAAAATGTTCTGTTCAACCATCATCAATGAGCCCCCTGTCACTAGGCTTTATCCACATATCTTTCTTTGTGAAGTATTTTTCTTTTCTTTTCTTGTATATGTCTTGTCTTTTGTTTTCCCACATTATTGCCTTAATGCTTTCTTTAACTTCTGGTTGACTTAGGAATTGTCTGCCATTAGACAACATTACACTTTCAATATTTAAAAACCACAAAAATCTTCTGATGGAAGTATTGTGAATTATGAATTGAAAGTAAATCCATAGGTTGCTCATATTATTGCTTTATCATAAATGAAGAAGTTGCTCCTTCCTTATGTGAGGAGCAGCCAGGTAAATTCAGCGTATTGCCCTCTTCAAAGGCTAATGAACGCTGAAATCGGCCACAAAAAATTTTGGGAAGTTATGTACCAGGTTAATTTGTGTCAAAGCCTGACAACTGAGACACATCATCATGTAGGAGGTCTTGCACATCTTCTTTTGGAAATTTATAGATCCTATGGAGGTGTTTTTGAGGTTGGAATGAGGGAAGAAACAGGCATAAAAATAAAACATTTTTAGCGGTTCCCAGTATATTGCTCTTGTCACTACTTGTTTTATTTATGAGCCTATTGGACCCAAATACATACTCACTCTTACCTGTGACAAACTGACAAGTGGGATATAAAAATGAAAAGTTTTTTCCCTTAGCTGGTGGCTGAGGAATCATTGATCTTCCCTAAACTAACATTAATCTTGGAAAGGCAGCGAGAGGCTTATAGGTCTTCCATGGAGTTTGAAAGTGGTAAATTGGAAAACAACAACAAAAAAGGCTCTTTTGTCCATATTCCTTATTGTTGGGAATATTTTATGATGCTGTCATAACTTAGAGTTCTTTAAAGTTTTAGGCTTGGATCATAACTATACACTCTATAAAATAATTAACTTTGGCAGTGCTCTGTAATATAAATGATTAGAAAAATAAACTTGCTTTGCTGTCTGTGTCATTAATAGAAACTCTCAGTTGATGAACTCTTAGACAGTCCTCTGAAATCTTCCAGAAAACAATCATTTGTGAGAAATTCCAAAATAGCAGCAGACAGTATCTTATTTTCTTAGCAGATCAGGTAATTTAAAAGACCACAATTGCATGGAGGCAATTATTTTTAGCTTTCTGAAATCAAAATAGCAGGGCTTGGGAGCATGATATGCAGACATTTGGAGGTGTAGGTTGTATGTTTTGATTGCCATGTCATTTAAGTTCTTCTGCATTTCCCATCCACAGTTCTGCAGGAAAATTTTATGTAACCTGTGATGGTTTTCTTGTTGTTATAAAGAAGGACCTGAGTTGATAAAACTGAATTTGGATTCCAGCTAGGAAGAGACTTTTTGACAAAACTGTTAGTATTTTAAATTTTATGAAATGAGTTTGTACACGGTTGATAAGTCCTTATTACGCAGTAAACACATGGACCTTGCTTTTAGCTCAAAACTCCCCTAGAACCTGGCAGCAGCAAATGCAAGAATTTTGTATCTTCTTGCCTCTACAATAAAAACAAGCCCCCTCTCCCAGCCCCCCAGTCTATCACATGGGAATAAACAGACTTTGCAGTTTAGCAACTTTCTTCCTCTCTGATTAGTAAAAGGTGTTGGAAGAAAACACTTGTTATTGAGAACAATTTCTAAACTCTCATGGTTTTCTCAGACAGATCAATGAAACGTCTTACTGCAATTTATCTGCTGTTTTCTGTCCACTAATGCCTGGGGTAGCTCATGCCTGTGCATGTGAAAGGGGTTATTCTCCATCTAGCTGTGTTCTTCCATCATTCTGGAGGCATGCACCAGCCACCTCCCAGGCTGTCCTCATTGCTGCAACACATGAACAGCTCCTGAGTAAAGTCTGGACATGCTGGCTGTGTGTCAGAAGAGTGGAAAGTGGCTGGGAGTGAATAAAATGTCTTTCACTCTCCATCTTTGGCCCTGCTTTTTGGAAATGTGGCCATTTGATTGTAGCCTCACCTCCATTACTGAAGTCTCGCCGACCTTTTATAAATACACTTTTTTAATATACCTTGAGGTTCTGAAGTTGGCCATTGACTAAGACTTGGCTATCTTTGTGTTTTTGAGTGCCAGTTCAGAATGGGATTTGGTTTTCTTCATGTGGTGGGCACTGATTCAAAGGGAGGGGTTGTCTCAGCCTGAAGGTGCTCTACATCGAGGTCCTGTGGTTGCTGATTAGAGGGAACCAAAGCCCGAACCATTCCCGAGTTCAGCTTTGCAGATGGAATCAAGTAGTTTTTGGAGCAGTTCCCCGATTTTCACTGTTTTAAAGCAGACACAGAAGCCCATTGCTCTCTACGTATATATGAAGGGAGGTTGTAGCAAGGTGAAGCCCGGTCACCTCTCCCAGGTAACAAGAAACAGGACAGGAGGAAATGGCCTCAAGTTGTGCCAGGAAAGGCTAAAATTGAGTGTTAGGCAAAATTGCCCCACGGAAAAAGCGGTCAGGCATTGGAATGGGCTGCCCAGGAGGTGGGGGAGTCTCTGTCCCTGGAGGGATTTATGGCACACGTAGGTGTGACACTTAGGGACGTGGTTTAGTGGGATTTGGCAGTGCTGGGTTAACAATTGGACTCAATTATGTTAGAGGAATTTTCCAACCTTTTTTTTCCCACGTTTGAATTTTCCATTTTCCTCATCTCTCAGACTATTCTGGTGATTAAATTCTACACGACAATGAGTTTAATTTGAAATATTTCAATGTTTTTATGATTATAGAGTAAATTATATATAAAACAACATATATAATGTATGCTGTAAGGTACCAAGTCATCTAATCCTAATTATGCATGTAATATATTCAGCCAGATAGCAATGACATGATTGGATAAAGAAAGAAAAGTTTATAATTACAGCATGCTTTTCCATGATGAGCAGAGGCTCTAATATAACTCTGGAAATGTACATATTAATGGTTTCCCTTGTTCATACATGAACAAAATATTTTGATGCCAGGGGAATTTAATTCTTTTGGCTTACTAATTTGGAGGAAAATTTTGAGAGTTGATAGCATTTTCTTTCAATTGTGAAGCACATATAATATTCCAAATGTGAACTGTGACTTCTATAGGGAAAGAAAGATGAAGAGATCAGTTTTGTATGGCTGGAAATTTACTTGATACTGAAACTTAATGGATGAAGACATTTATAACAGTGTGATTTCACATCTTTTATTCATGTACAATTTTATCAAAGTATTCCCATCAGCCTGCTATTTTCATTTCCCATATATTTACATACGCTTTCTCAAATAATGTAAAAATCTGTGGAAAGAAGATTGCTAAATTTTTTTTTTTTTTGAGAACAGGAAAATGAAAGTGAAAGAAAAGAGTGTCAGAAGTTATGCTCTGGTATAAAATATCAAAGAAATTAAAAGCTGGGGAGGCTGCTAGGTTTTGGCTCTGTATTTTCTCTGTCTTTGTGTGTCATGTCACTTATCTTCGAGCACCTTTGATTCTCAATGCATTAAGAGCAGAACCTCTCTCCACATATCTCATTATGGGCCCAGAGATTCCTATTTTTAAATATTTGAATGTTTTGCACTCCTAGGACTCTCTGTTAATTAATAGACTGTGCAGCAAGAGCAAACCAGCACCTCATGGCAGCACATTGGTCAAAGGAAAAGAATCAATTACATATTCTGAGCTGGGAAAGGCCCTTCATGGCCTTCTTTTGAAAGGGAGGAGAGGCAAAGTTAATTCACTGGATAATATGTTGCAAGTGTGAGAGAACGGAACCGATCATTAAAAGAAATGAATTGCATTCATGTGGTCATTTCGAGGGCCTGAGAGGGGAGGGCAAAGCTTCAGAGCAGTTATTTGTCGTTGTGCAGAGATACAAACACCTGACAGAGGAAAACAGTAACAGTGAGTGATCTTTGCCTTGGGGCAGACAAGCACCTGCATGTCCTTCACCTGGTGACTTCTGCTGGGACAGCACAAGGCCAGGTGCTCAGAAAGAGCCCAGGAGATGGTTTTCTTCTCAGAAATAAAATGCTTCGTTCTGCAGTGAACATCCCAAGAAGTACATCCTAAAAATCCTTTGCTGAAGGAAGAAAGAGGTGTGCAGTTCTGAGGTGCTAAATAAATGTTGGACCAGGGTTATTTTGAGTTCTATAAATAACTGGTGGAAGACATAGGTATTGGAGAGGAAATTTGGTATCATTTACAGATCAGCAAATGTCTGCATTCAAAAAGGAAGTGTGTTCTCTGGGAAAGATTTATTTTTTACAACCATTTTTATACCCTGAGAAGGAGGTGGAGATGGGTGCTTCTATTAAAATAGACCTGTGATCTCATAATGATCCTTTTGGTCCAGATATTCTCAGCAAAGAAAAAAGTGGAGAAAAGGAGGAAGCAGCTCAGTGTGCAAGTTTGAAAATAATGTGTGTCAGGCATCTTTTCTGTTTACAGTCATGAATGGAACATTTCTAGCATGATCCTATCTTGCTTTTAGTTTGAGTGCTTCTTATGCACCACCTTTGACTTTTTGAGGAACAAAAAAACCTTGCTGTTGATGAGCATAAAATATTGTGCTGGAATTAGAGAAATCTTAGTGTGTTACATTGTTTAGCACTCTGCAATTGTTCAGTTATATATAAACCACATAACATAAGTGTGAGTTACCATGCCACATATCAATTCTCACTTCCTGGGCTGTGGCTGGAATTTTATATGAGTACAGCTCGTTATTTTAAAACAATAATTGTCTATTTTGGAATATTGTAAATCAAGATTTTCAAAGGGGAAAAAAAAGCTCTTTAATGGATGAATTGCAAAACTTTTCCAGATCCAGCTGTGTTTCTTGGATGTTTTGGAAACAAATTTACAATAATGAGAGGAATATTTGGGATAGACTATGTTGGAATTCACCAACTGTGTATCAGTGAGATCTAGAGAAGACAGAAGAGGCCCCTAAGGTGGCTTAGGGTGATTCTGGAAGACAAAAGAGTTTGGCTGCCTCACTGTGTGATAGTTCTGATCTCGCCATAGATGAGTTACTAAAGTAACCTTGAGCTTGTTGATGTTCTTTAAATGGTCCAGGTCGTTAGAGCTCAGCTGGTAGTCCCACTGGTTTTTGTGTCAAGTTCATTTGCTTGCTTTTATAAATGGAATTTTTTTAAGGTAGATTTTAAGGCATTTATTTGTGGCCCCTTTTTTTACATGGTCATTTTCCAGGCATGCTACCCAGAAATGGGTAAAAAGGTAGGTCAGGTTCTGGCCTAACTAAACATGAGAAATTCTTTTACCAATAGTTTAAAAAGAGCAAAGTCTTTAAAAATTACAGGAAAACATTCCTTTGCATGATGTTGTAATTTAAAAGAATACGAGAAGTTAAAACTGATTATTACATTGTCACATTCTGTGGGACTTCCACTTGCAAAAGCTTATGTTAAACATTTCCAAGAAATTCGTGGAATGAACTGCCCTAGTTTGTCTTGGCTTTCTGTAATATTTTTGCAGGAGATTTAGACAGTAATCAAATCAAGACCTACTTTCTCTCAGAGAAAACAGCGATTTCTCTTCTAAACAAAGCTAATAGTTTTGAAATGTTATTTTCATAGCTGTAATGATATCTAACCACGGGCCAGGCATTGTGTCATGTGCTGGACTGGCAGAACAAAGCCTTTCCTGCTGAAAACAGAGAACCTGAGGGTGGTGGAAGAGAAACCCATGTGAGCAGGTCTGTGTTGTGGTTTACCCCCAGGCAGCAGCCCAGCCCCATGGAGCCACTCACTCACTGCCTCACCAGTGGGACTGGGGAGAGAACTGGGAGGGTAAAAGCTACAAAACTCATGGGCTGAGATAAGGACAGTTTAATAGGGAAAGCAAAAGCCATGCACACAAGCAAAGCGAAACAAGGAATTAATTCCATGCTTGCCAAGGGCAGGCAGGAGTTCAGCCTTCTCCAGGAGAGCAGGGCCCCATCACAGGTTACTTGGGAAAACAAACACCATCACTCCAAACATCCCCCTTTTCCTCCTTCTTCCCCTGCTTTCTGTACTGACCATGACATCCCATGGTCTGAAGTCTCCCTTTGGGCAGCTGGGGTCACCTGTCCTGGCCGTGTCCCCTCCCAGGCACCCCCAGCTCCCTCCCCAGTAGTTCACAAAAGCAGAGAAGGCCTTGGCTCTGTGCAAGCCCTGCTCAGCAATAACAAAAACCTCTCTGTGTTATCAGCCCTGTGCTCAGCACAAACCCAAACACAGCCCCACACCCCACTGCAAAGCAAATTAACTCTACCCCAGCCCAAACCAGCACAGGCTAATATCACTAAGGAATTGTGAGAATTGGACAAGGAGAGCAGATGGGAGACCTTTCTGTGTTGTATGGTGGGAGGGAAAAAAGGTGAGCAGAAATGAAGGAACCAGAACATTTAATCAATCCTTGTTTTCAAGAAACATGCAAAATTCTGTTTGGGATGATAAGTGGAAGGTGCATTTGAAGAGGTGATTTTAGCTTATGGATGTGGAGTCTGATTAAACCAGGTGAAGTAGAATGATGCAATTCAATGAGCCGAGGGACAACCACACAGCTGATACTTGGTAGAGGTAGAGATGCTGAACTTTAATGAGTACAGGGTCTGATAACCTGGACTTGCTCTCTCCAGGGCCTTCTGGCTTCCTGCTAGCTTGAAGAATGAGTTTTAGGAGCCACCACAATCTGCCCAGCTCCTGGAAACTGCTTCCTGTAAAGAGGAAGCATGATGGAGAGAGCTGAGTATGTAGTCACTGACAGCAGTGCACAAGAATAAGAGCTACAGAGTTTCAAAAAATGTAGCAGAAATGGAAGAGGAATTAAAAACTGAAAATGACACCAGATTGTATAAAAAGCTACAGTCTGACCCCCTGGCATGAAGCAAGAGGAAATTGCTGCAAATTATGAATTAAATGAGATAATAATGCATATCAACTAATGAACTTCATAAAGGTGGCTGAATATATTTTAGAAATTGTTTCTCAAGTAGATAATCAGTTCTGAAATGTGCAGATTTGTTTATTCAGTTGTTTTATATAGCTATCTTCTAGAAAGCCCAGGTGTGAATTCCTTTTCTTGCTCTTCTTTTTTTCCCTTTTAGTTAGAGATGATTACAACAGCTTTTGAAAACTTTGCTTCCTCAACAAAATATTTCAAGTTCGTTTCAATCCTTTTGAATACAAGATTAATTGTTTTCCTGCAGTAAGACATTATATTGAATATAATTGAATTCTGATAGCTTACTGCATGGCTTGCTTGTGAATGTTTACAAGTAACCGATTTTTCCTTCTACAAGTTCATACATAATCAAGTAGTTGTGATTTCTTTGGGCTTCTAGAGGTGGAAATCAGCTTGTTTGCATGAACTGGGACCAAGATGCTCTGCAGCCTAAGAGCAGAAGCAGCAGTTATTGTGGGGAAAAGGTACTCAGGGGTTGAGTGTTTGAATTCAGCTGGCCAAATGGGCACGCACTGCATGGGGTATGAAGCAAAAATTTTTCAGTGTTAATTTCTGTTTTGCCCTATGCTGACTTCCCAGTTCTGTCCATGTGTCATGCGAGTTATGCTGTTACTAATCCTTTCAGTAGGAAAATCAAGCTACTCTTGTAAAGTCCAAAGACCACCCAGTCCATTCCTCACTTCTTTCTTGGCTGTTCCCAGCCTTTCTGCCCCAAGGTAGGGAAAACAAACAAATACCAAAGCCTCCGAACCCAATAATGGTGTTTCTCTTTTTATCCAGGAAAAAAGGGGTTCCTGTCCACTTATCCATGGAAAATGGCCAGGAATATAAATAGCTAGCCATGCTAGCACGGAATACTCAAATGAAATGTCCTGAAGGCATGGACCTGCTCTTCTACATCCTCCCCAGAGAGCAGAAATTTGCAGGGGTGGTTCTGAAGGACAGAATGAGCCCTTTAAACTACTGCTGCAAGTCTCCTCAAGGCGGCTTTTCTTTATAACTGCAGTTCCCTTTTGATTAATCTCCTTGTCTTGCACATGCCTTAATACTGCTTCCATAAGGATCTACTCCATCATCTTCACAGAAGTGAGGTCTGTATTTCTTCAGGTATTTCTTTCTTCCCTTGGTAAAAATGGGAGTTTCTGGCCTGTCTTGCTTGATTTCTTACTCACCAGGATGGAGAGTCCTTGTGCTCCTAAGAAAAGTGCTCCTAAAATGTGGCCAGCTCTGCTCAGCTCTGCTGGCTCTAAGGAGAGCTTCCCAGGAGATCTCATCCCTTCATTCTTTAAGCAACTACAAGTTCACTCTCCTGAAACTCGGGGTCCTGATTTTGCTCTTTGCCAGACCCATGTTCCTTGAGGTCAGGAGCTCAGCCAGGGCATGGTCAGTACAGCCCAGGCTGCCTCCAGTCCTAATTCCTCGGTAAACCTTGTCCTTGGACTGCTGGGCACCACGTCCAGTAATGCTCCTACTCCATTTGGTTTGTCTCATACCTCAGAGTTTTTCTTCTTGTTCCCCCGGACAGCTGCGTTTCTTTCCCAGGAGATATCTGGGTGGCTGAAATCCCACATCAGGATGAGAGCTTGGGAGTTGTGACGCTTCCTGCAGCTGAAGCAAGACCTCATGGACTGCTTGCCTTGGTCAGGTGGCCTGTAGTGGACCCCAGCCACATGGTGTGCTGTGCCTGGTCCTTCATTTTCACCCACAGGCTCTCAGCCTGTTTGTGGCTGCTCTTCCCAATCTATCCATTCCTTAGCACCACCTGCAGCACCTCTGCCCCTCCTTCCCAGCCTCTCCTCAAAAAAGCAGGTTCAGAAGCAGTGTGTCATTGCAGCAGATTCCAAAACAAGATTATGTAAATGCACGGTGATGAGTTCACAGCAGGCAGCAGAGAATTCAATGTCTTTTTTTCCCCTTGATCATATGCATTGTCTAAATTTGGACTCCAGATTTGTAGTTGGGCTGACACGCTCTTGATAAACAAATACTGGCATTTAATGAGCAGGCACGGAGTCCAGAATATCACAGGAGAAATAAAACATGGGTATCAAAATTGTTCTAATGGACAGTGGAGTCTTTGCAGCATAAATGTAATATCCTACACAAAGAGTCTCTGTAGGTAGCAGGATAATGTTCTTTGATTGTCTAACATCAAAGTTAGACAGTTTCTCCTAACAGTTTCTCCTCTTCAGGGATACCTTGTAAAAGAATCTTTGAAATGTTTGTATCAACCTATTTTCATATCCCTTGTCAGTTTTAGATGGTTCTTTTCGGTTTAGTTAAATGAATTTCACTTTTGACATATACTCCGAAGCGTAGTTCTACTCCATAAAAATGACACTATTGGGTCCTATATTTACTTTACTTCAGCAACTAAATGTCAAGTCTGTTTACTGTTGGAAGGGTTGCTTGATAAATCCCATATCTGAAAACTCAGGCTAGATTGTAAGTGCTGCATGGTTATTGTTCTTTTTTTTTTTTTTTAAATCTATTTTGACTGATGCAGGGAAAGTTGTGCAAGTTATGCTGCTGGACTTGCAGAAGTACAGCTGATCAGAACTCATTGGAGAACTGTTGTGGTGATGCCCAAGAAGGCAAATATATTTATTTCCTTGCCCTTGTCTGGGAAAATAACATATAATGGGTGCTGAAGCTCCTGGCCACAAATGTGCTGCTGATGGTGCTTGCGTTGCCTTGATTAAAGAACGAGGCTAGTCACAAAAATTAGTCACCTTTGCTGAAATTATATGTTCAAAGAAACGTTTCTAAGCACGCTGCATCTGCTAATAATTAAACCAAAATATTTTCCTTAGCAGTTATTATAATGTGTTCTAATAAGAACAGATTTTTTTAATGAACATACTGTGTTTTAAAGGGTTGGAAAACAAAGCCATGCAACAACTCTTGGTACTTGAATGTTTTTTAAAAGGCTGTGCTAATTGGGATTTTATAGCATGCTTCCTCCTGACGTGGATGAGTTTTGTTTGAGTGTACTGCACTGTTCGTGGTTTCCTGAGTTCTACTTCATTTCTCATCAACAAAACCTGATTTTTTAAGAATCCGCAATCCAGGCATTCTTGATCATTTATCTTGCTGTGTTTAAAAGTCTGTGTCATTATAGAGCAACTGCTGCCTTGCTGGTGTCAATCTGAATTTTAGCCTGGAACCTTTTTCAGAGCGCATGACATTTTAACACCTTAGTCTTCATCTGTCAGAGTCTTTTGGTTCTTTGTACAATGAAATATTCCTTTAAATTCCTTCACTTTGTTTGGGACAATCTGTCTGTGAATGACTGTATATTAAAAAAAAAAAATGGTTCTTACCTAAGGAATAGCATATCTGAAACCTGGAAAGGTTTATCTGGAAGTAGGTAAACAAAGCTGCATGGTGAAATTTTAAATTAGCATCTTAATCTAAGCAGCAGCTTTTCTGACAAAAACTCTGTCCTGAGGCTGCCCCCAGAAAATGGATTTCAGTGCATGGCTGATGCACATGCCTGAAGCTGGATTTACTTTAGCTGATAAACATTCTGATTTCAGTGGTCCTCAAGTCAGGCTGACTGCAGTGGGAGTGATCCTGGTGTCTCCAAAAACTAGAAGCTGATGTATGTTTTTCCATGTATCTGGAAGTTGTGCTGAAAGACAGGTTGAGTGTATCAGAAGGTGAATCTTGTAGATAAAAATCAGGCTGTTTAGGAGACCAAATAACCAGAAATTTGGGAATGTGTCTGAGGGTTTGCTGGTATTTAATTTGCTTTGATTATTCAAGTAGAAAATTATAAGAGGTATTGATCTCAGTGTGATCCCTTGTGCAATTGGTTATTTGATATTTTCTGTATTTATCCTTCTTGGGGTATAAGGAAGAGATGGAAAGCGTGTTTAGCAGCTTGTGAAGCTCAAAATAATTTCTGGTCCCATATCCCCTTACCAAAAATCCAGAGAAAACTATTCATGGTCTGGCCAGGCAATATAACAAGCTTTTCAAACAGAGGGTAGGAACTCTGACTGTGAACAATCCTGGGTGGATTTTAGCATTTAAGTGAAATGTTCACCCATAAATGGTGCCGGATTGTTGTATAAATTTCTTTAAAAATATCTAGAGTGATGTAACACGAGATGCTGTGAAGGAAGACACCTACAGTGTTTGGCAGTATATTCCCTAATTTCTGCTTCTGTGCTCTTTGGCTTTTTTTGTGTTCCAAGTGGAAAGCGAGCCTCGAAGGGAAGGGGGTTGGGATTGAAAATGTTCCTCAATGATACAGGAAATACCAAGTGGTGGCCAGACAGGCATGAAATACTTCATTCCTGTCTTAGAAATCGTTAGTTAAGATTTATACAACCTGTAAAAAATGAGGCTTTTTGTGTTAGAAATGCACAGTTTGCCACAGGACTGGAAGGATCACCAAGGTCATTGGGGAGAGGAGAGAGGGCTTTTCAGAACAGAGCATTCCCTCAATGGACGAGGTTTCAGCTGCTTCCCCAACACACAACTGCTTCCCCATTTTAGTTTTTTCTTTTCCACCATTCAGTCTTGACTGATTGATTTCAGCCAAACTGAGAAAGATGCTGCTGTTGAAAACATTCAGAGAGAGGCAGCAAAATCCTCACAGCAGGCGATTTATGTTGGACACTGAATCTTCCTGTACTCGTAGGGGCTGAGTTCTGCCAGCACGGGAATGTGCTCTAAAACCCAGCATTTTGTGTAGTTTATGATCCTGGTCTTGACTTTTCTAGGTAGGAGTTGCTTTTCTCGTTTCTCTTGATAGTTATGAATTAAGAATGGGTATACTCCTACAGGTATGAAATAAAATACACAAGAAATGCTCTGCAATGTGTCCAGTCAATGTTTTTGCAGAGTCCAGAGCCTTTGACGTTTTGGAGCTTTGGATCTCAGTTCATTAGAGATTAGAGTTCATTAGCACTTTTCACTTACTTAAAGCATGAAGGGGCATGAAAATGGAAATGCAGAGCAGACCGTGGATTGCTGTGATTAGTCTTTTATCTGTGGGAGCTCTTTCTCCCAGATTCAGCACTGTTCACAGTAAAATAAAAGTGGGTTTTCTCCTGTATGAGCTGCAAATGTCCTTCTGAATAAACATTTTAACGATTTTATTTGATGAGTGTGTCTTCCTTTAGCACTTCAGCATCATCAACTGCTTCTTTATTTACGATGTTTTTGGCTACTCTTTGGGTTTGAACTTGACCCCCATGTTTGGATATTCTGATGTATTTGGAGACTTCCCAGAACAGTAACTTTTTCTCTGTATTTAGGACTTGGAAATCTTAAAGGTTTTTCTTTTAGAGCAGACTATGAACAACTACAGGAGACCATTCTCCAGTTGCTCTGTATTTATTCCTATGCATAACTTGTTGGAAGGAACCCTTGGTAAAGCTACTCTACTCAATCACTGTGTGATTAGTAAGCATTTGAGTTTTGGATTCTCTGCTTCCTTTTGGATTGTCCATCCACACAAATCTTTCTCTCAGTCTGCTGTATGTAAACAGTTTGGTTTTTCCCTGAATTTTTTGGGATATTTTAAAGTGCCTGCTGGAAAACTTTGTTCCCTTTACAGGCAGTACTTCCAAACCCAAAGGCTTTCCCCATGGTTTCTCACTGAGGGAATACATGGACACAAGGCTTCATTCAATACAATTGAATTACAATTGAATTACAATTCAAATACATTCATTTCATTCATTACAAAATGAATGTATTTTTATTTAATCTAAACAGGATCAGATTTAGAAGCCAGAGGATGGATGAATGAGGTTGCCTTATAATTGAAGCATGTGAAATTAATAAAATTACCTTCAACTTTTTTCTTTTATGCCTTTCTCAGTTTCCAATTTAGTGTGAGTGTTGCTGAAATACAGATTAAACTGTATATCCCACGTGAGGAATTATCTGATTTTCATACGGGAATATTTTTAGCTAAACGTTGGTGTGACTTCAGTGGGAAAGTTCCTCAGAAATCAGGCAAACAGAAGCAAACTTTTTTCTCTCACTCTTAAAATTAAATCAGCTTTAAGCAGATACCCAACTTTTTTTTTTTTCTTAAGCAGATACCCAACTTTTTTTTTTTTCTTAAGCAGATACCCAACTTTTTTTTTTTCTTAAGCAGTGTGTTCAATGTTGCTTTTTGTACACTTACAGAACTGCTTATTAAGGTTAAGAAGGCAAATCCTGCTGTAATTTTAATTGCTTCATATTGCAGCTCCTTCCCAGGAAACTTTACTGCAGTCAGTTGTGCTCCATACAGTGTTAAGCTACAGCTGGCACACAGGAGAACGATGCAGAGAGCAGGCATTACAGCAGCCATGGTTTTAATGCCACATAATAAATGACATTATGGCTCTCATGGAGTTTAGGAGGAGGGCAGTCAGTTGTTTTACAGCACCAAATCCTGATCCCATTAAAACCACTGGGAGCCTGGCATCGCCTTGGTTCATTCCAGGATCTGAGTTGTGAATATTGGTGACTGTTCAACTACAGAACAAGAGCAGGAGTATTTTCAGAATTAAAAATAATCAAACCCCGAACCTATAAAATAATAACCCAAAATGCAATAAAACACATCCCGCAACCCCCCCAAAAAATCCCCCCAAAAAATCCTTTAGTCCTTCAAAGGCTTTTTAGGAGATCAGTGATTTTTTTATTTAAGGCAGAAAACAGACCTGCCCATCTTCTGCAGGCAAGGTTGGGGCTAACTTCATATAGCTGAAATCCAGGCTCATCTAGTTAGTTAAGGAAAAGGTGGCATAAAGATTCTTTACGGCCTGCACAGGTGAAGATCAAAGACCCTGCCTTAACAAAAGCTTGAAATAAGCACAAATTTCAAGGAATGAGCAGTTCTGCAGGTTAATAAAAGGGCAAGCACTACTTTATGGTAGCAAAAGTGGTTGCATATATGTTGTAGCAAATTACTGTTCCCAATGCAAATGTTTCTTGCAAAAATCACTTAATAGCTCATTTTCCCCTCTGATTTTATGCCTTTCTTATTGTTTTACTCTTGTCAATATGCAGCAGATTTAGCAGAGCTCTCCTGCTTCAGAAGCAGAGGTAGATTGGTATCAGTAGATTGGTATCAGTTGAAAGAGCTTCAAAAGCAAGTATTAAATTATTTGGAATGTGAATGTCCCCCATGTGATTTGGAAAACTAAGTAGATCAAAATTGGTAAGGAAAAAAGACTATTAAAGATTTGAAACTTAGCAGAACTTTTCCACTGTGATGAGCAATTAGAGTTCTTTGGTTTTTTAATGTAGAAATTAATTGTGACTATGAAATTTTCTTCTAATTCAAGATCAGTCTGCAAAAATGCAGCATCAGGTCTTGTGTTATGAATTTAGCCAAACACAAAATACGAGAGTTCAAATGTTTAATGAAGCTTTGTTTTTCTTGTTTTACAGCTGAGAGAGCTCTGCAGAAATATTTTTACAGTTCCCAAGGTTTCTAAGACTCCTCTAGTTCCTTAGGAAATTTAAGTCTTGAAGATTTCTAAACTTGAGTTTCCAAGTTTCCTTGAGTCTTTTTGGGGACTCTCGTGTGATGTTGTATTATGGGATTTCTAGCAATTATAAACAAAGGTAAAATTTGGGATTTTTTGAGGAGGTGATGTTGTTTATTTGTTTTTTAAATTTTGCCAAGCTTATCGAACTTAGTAGTGTTGTAAGGTGAAAAATAGTTACTGGTATTGCTATGTTTTTGCAAATTCTTTCTCTTTTAAGGCTGGAGTTTTCATAAACAGACAGTACTGGTTTCTGGGGAGTAAAAACTAGAAAGAATCTCAGTGAGAAGTAAATTGCAGCCATTTTATGCCGTTGTCAGAGACTGATGGTGAAATTTTTAGGGATGGTGGAAAAAATATTGATGCCTGTATTAATTAATTGGGAGTACTTAATGATAACACAAGTTATCTTTGCTGTAGAATACGTAAACAGAATTTTGCGTTAGAATAATGTTAAATATAACAATGATAGTAATTTTATTTTCAGGAAGTCCAATATAAGTTAATTTTTGGTATTAAATTATTTCAGCAGCAGTTCGTTGTTTTGTTTACAGGCAAAAGTTTTTAGGTCTTTCACACATGTGGAATGCATATGTGGAAACATATGGTATTTATCCCTTTTAAACAAGGAAGTGGTTTTAGTACTTCTTATTACCATTTCCTAATTCTAATTTTATGGTTTTCCTTTTTTTTTTTT